>LBNU01025297.1:84635-157425 GCA_014162995.1 Artemisia annua
TTTGTTGGACAATCCTTGAATTTACAACCATCTACGTCGGATGTTGCCTCATATCATTTAAATGAAATATAAGATAAATTCTATGGGAATTCTAAAGACCGAGTTATTTCTAAAAGTACGAATTATGTTTTTATGACCGTTGCCAACGGCGGGTTACTTATGCATCTTGTCATTTACTTGTCTGGTCTTGGGTTTCTGGGTTGTTGGGAAAATTAAATATTTTTCTGGAGTTTGTAGAATTATTTTCGACTGGTATTGTTTATACATTTCAGTTATATTAAATCGTGGGAATGGGTCCATCTCGAACTTTTTTTTTAATCGGTCGAATCGGTCGGATTACTACATATCTGAATTATTTTATACATTCATATTTTCGATAGTATTCTATTTTTAGGTCATAATTTTACAATTTCGCGTCGGTTTTGTGGAGGCAAATGGTTTATTATTCGGTTTTCTATGATTTTCCCGATTAATTAATTAGAGCTATATCATTCTATGTAATGTTTAACTCAATACCTTGTTAAAGTCTTCGCTTTATGTAGGCTTCTTGAATCATGTTGTACGTGGGATTCATTATATATAAGAAACATTCTGACCGCTTCATAGTTAATATGTACAGTTTTTGAACGATCATGATTCATTACTAAAGTATGAATTACTTGGTCTTGTGATTCAATAGGATTTTGATGGTGTTTAAAGCATGCTAACAAATGGGTGGGTAGTTTATGTATTATCATCTTGTTGCGAGAATATAGCAGGTAATTAACTGATATAGGGTCAATTGAGATCAGAGTTATAATATATGGTACTGGGGATAAAATAGATTAAGTTCTTCATACATTATTGCTTTAGGCCAGTTTTGTGATATTTTTTGGTCTTTCTGCACATGACAATGAGTTCATTATTATATATCATTATAATTAGTTGTATACCTTATATTTACATATAATTATTTATGTTAGAATATTGTTCTCACTTATATAATAAAAATTTCCATGTAAAGCCATATGATCTTATCTATATACAGAGAATCTTTAAAGATGAATGATTGAATTGTTCATGATAGAGTTGATAGATTGATTCAAAGAAAGTGAGATTATATAAGACCATTTTACTCCTAATTGATATTATACATTTCTTTACCATAAGTTTTGAAATAATAGCTCCAATTTTAAGTGAAATGTTTATCATTCATTTTTATTCATGTTATTATCTATCAATGTGAGAAATCGTTGACATAATATAATTTACCAACTTAAATGAAGAAGGGTAGTGTATACATAAGAAATATATGAAGCACATATATAAGTACTACATTTTTTTGCAAAATATAATAAATAAAAAGCTCCTATGGAGATCAGTTACATACTCAGTAATCAAAAACACATATCACATTGCACCGATTTAAAGGTCTACATATATAAAAACCTCTCTTCAACAACAAACACAAGGATGAGGATTGTATAACAGAAAAAGAAACCGTTATGATTGGAAATAGAAAGACGACAAATCCTAGTATAGAGACCGAGTGATATGTGGTTGTGTTATACTGGAGTTTAGTGGTTTTGTCGAGAAATAAATGATTTCGACTTGGTAGAGTGGTATTTTCATAAGAGAAAATAATAGAGACATTTTATATATTATTTAAGTTTCGAATAGAGGCATTAGTTATTTTAACTAAGTTAGTTGATGTTCCTAATATAAAGTTATTTAGTTTTATTAACAAAAGAACAATGCATCTTATATATTTTAAGGTGAAGCAAAATATATATTTCATTTAATCTAATTTCCATTATTCATTGCATTAAATTCAGCAAAACAATCAACTTTATCCCATAGCGAGACAATAAGCCGCACATTCATCTCTACCTCTTATTTGGATTATGAAAACATCATATTGTCTTTGATATTACCTCATCTTAACCTGTTTTCTTAACAAGACATAATTATACAGCAGATATCTATGGCTATGATAAATGGGCTTCCTAAAGTATATGTTATCATATGTCTTATTCTTCATATCATAAAGTCATATTCTCACAAAATTTTTCCCTATTTTCGCTGAATATAATACGTCTATCCTATTCTTTGATTATTTTTATGTTCATGTTTACATATCATAATAAATGTTTTTTTTCACAAATCATTCAGGTTGTTCATTTAATAATGAACTTGGTGGCCTTGCTCCAACCGGGCTTAATAATGGTATCGAGAAATCCTTGCATTTCTCTCAAGAGTACATTTGTTTCCAGAAATGCAACAATCAACTAACTTCCATTAATTCGAATAGTCGTTCCATGAGAAGGTGCATGTAATAACTGGCAAAAACATCATGTTTTAGAAATGTTATCGTGATATAGGTACTTAAAAACAATAACAAACTTCTATTTTAGCATCATATATATATATGGTTATTATTTAATTTAAATATGAAAGCGTGGCTCAATGCATTACCATGGTATATTAAAAATCTTGCGTACACTTCATTGTACGATATTAGCAACCTGTTGATAACATTTCAAATGATACCTCATTAAAGAGCTATAATAGGTAACCATTAAATATTAAGAGCATCAATGTAAGACAAAGCTTTAAGATATATTATATACTCACGTTAACTATATATCGTATAGTTTGTCACTTAGATGATACCGACAACATAAAGTTGGTGATGATGCTCTTCTTGGTGTCAAAGAGTCAAAGTCCCCTCGTTGGGCAAAATGGATAGCCTTTGAACTCGGCTGACACATCACTGAAAAGTGTCAGCGTATTCATAGTGACCTCCAATATCGTTGTAGTATATATATATATATATATATAGTATATGATATATGCTTTATTAATCGACCGTTACCCAACGGCTGGATTTCAAATGTAAATACTCATAAATGAAAAATCAGAATTCGACCGTTAAAAAATGGTCATATTTACGATGTATACCATATAAAAAAATGTTAGTAATGACAAGATGAAAGAGTGGCCGTTGGCCAACGGTCATAAAAATAATTCGTACTTTTAGAAATAATCGGTCTTTAAAACTACTATCTAATTTCATTATGATAGAGCCAACGGTAGATGGGTTGAAATTCAGGCATTTGTCCAACAAAGCTTGATTTACATTATGCATTTTATTTAATTAAAAAAATACAACATGATTCTTATCACAGTATCCGATTTCAGCACCAAGAACTGTAAAGCGATTACACGTAAAAACTGCTCACCTAAAAACAGGTCAAACACCTATTTCAGACTGTCAAGTGCTAGCATTTTGAAATTCATTGTAAACAACAGATTATTTAATTTTAAGTATTAAAATTTATCATAAGGGCTATGTAATGGGTGAAAAACAGTAAACGCTTACAACGTCTCCTAAACCTTTTAATTCCAAACAAATATCATTTAAACCCAGGGTTGCTAGCACCATATGAAGTAGTTGTATTAATTAAAACTATTAGGTTTATAAATTGGGAAAATGAGTTTTAAATATATCCAAGTTACCACTTTACTGAGTTGTGTATCATACTTTTTTTTTCCTAATAAAGGTACATAAGTTGTTAATCCTAGCTATGTCAACAGTGACTAGGTGATTAAGGTTTTTGGTTGAGTTATTACATAAATCGTCCTTGTGGTTAGGACCAAATTGCAAATTTAGTTCTTTATTTTAGCGGTCGTTTCTAATTAACTCAAAATTTGGTTTTCTTTAAAAGAATATTTTCTAAGCGCTTTTTTACACGTACATTTTATACATGCTTTGATACATGGTTTTATACGCGGTTTTACACACGTTTTTACTTGGTTTTATACGCGGTTTTACACACGTTTTTAGAAATGTTTTTATACACGTTGTTTACTTGGTTTTATATGCGATTTTACACATTTTTTTATACACATTTTTATACGCGTTTCTATACCCTCTTTTGTTACTTAAACCATAAGCACGAAGCATTGCATTGATAATAGGGGTTACAACATTTTTATTCTAGGGCATTTAAGCCATACTTAAACCACCACCATCCATGATGAATAGGTAAACATACATATTTAAGCTGCAACTAGAATCGTTAGTACATGTAAGTGGTTCTAAACCATCCTTTTTTTCCCTTCCCTTTTGGACTTGCAATTGCATCTGTGAGATTTTTGACAGCAAATGACTTGATACCAAATGCTTCGCAAGTTTCCTTATTTGGCAGGCCTAAAACCTTAATCCTATCCGCAAAAACAAGCTTTGCAATCTATTTGGAGGTTAGATTCTTGCTACCTTGAACATTCTTTGAGGTTTGACTCTTGCTATAGCTTCAACGTAGTTTGAGCTTGAACCCATTTTTGGTTGATAAAACTGAAGCTCGTCATAGCCTGAGTCAGTGCTTGAATCTTCAACCTTTGTAAAATAGTCAGCCCATGGCATTGATATGATGCATCAGAACTTTCACTTCTAAAAATGGTTATGATTTCTGCACAAAAGTAAATAAATAAATAATTAAAATAAAACTGAATGATGTGTTGAAATAAGATTAAAAAAAGAAAAAGACTTGGTTTCTTGTTGGAACTCATTTTTGCAGTTGTAGTGGATATGAAAATGACATTCTGCGTATGCCTTTATATAGTGTATATGTGAAAGGGTTGGTTGGTGCTTCAATTATACAAAAGGCAGTCAAAATGCAGGGATGAGGAAAAAACCAGTGTCCATGTACCTGGTTTGATGATTCTGTTGATGAGGAGAAAAAAACAGTGTAATGTAGTAGACTAAGATTCTCATCTATATAGAAAGCAAAGTGCAGTCATTTCATGAATCAGTTTAAGATTCTCATGCATGTGGGGGACAACCCCTTATAGATGGTATAATACAAGCAGCATATAAAGAGCTTTATTCCAAGTAATAAACAAAGATATATAACAACATATTAAGGGAAGTCAAACAATTAATAAACAAAAGGAAATTTTTATTAAAACGTGTTTAAAATGTGTATAAAACGTGCATAAAAACATGTATAGAAACGTGTATAAAAAAAGTGTATAAAATGTGTATAAAACGTGTATAAAAAACGTGTATAAAATGTGTCTAAAAACGTGTATAAAAACATTTCTAAAAACGTGTGTAAAACCGCGTATAAAACCAAGTAAAAAACGTGTATAAAAGTTTCTAAAAACGTGTGTAAAACGCCGTATAAAACTATGTATAAAAGCGTGTATAAAACGTGTATAAAACGCGTAGAAAATATTCTTTTAAAGAAAACCAAATTTTGAGTTAATTAGAAACGATCATTAAAAGAAAGGACTAACGTTGCAATTTGGTCCTAACCACAAGGACGATTTATGTAAATAACTCTAACCGAAAACGTTAATCACCTGGTCAGTGTTGAGATAGCTAGGATTAGCAACTTCTGTACCTTTATTAGGAAAAAAAAATGTAAGTTACACAACTCAGTAAAAAGTGGCAACTTAGATACATTTAAAACTTATTATCCCTTATAAATTTCTAAGAATTTAATAACTATATACATAAAGTTTTGACCTTCCATCTCAAAGATCATTTTCACCCAAATCCTACTTCAAAGTCAATAATTGATTCCACAACCTTCTATTCTTCAAAATAACTTTCGATTCCTTCACCAAAGCATTGTCGGCCATCCTTACTTTTGCAAGAAGATGAGCTCTATAGCCATTTCATCATATTAATACACCTCTTTGAAAATCCCGGTACATGTATTATTCCTCAAAGATAGCTAAAACACATGCGACTATGCGAGTGCCTCTCAAACGCCTCATGAACCTTCTGCGACAACCCCAAATATTTTCTCAAACATAAAATGCTCTTCCTCTCTACTAAAAGTTCAACAAATAAACTTAGCAGCTCCATGAAGCAAATCCATGACCTGTTTCTTAGCCATGTCACTATCCGGGCACAAATTTCTCAAACGGTGAAACATATGGAAGTTTCTAAAAACCATCCAAACAATCCAAAATCTTCATCCTTAACCTCAATCCTTTTGACGGATACAACGGAGTTGAAATAACCTCCATTTCTCCACCACTATAATTCCTCTCCTCACCGCATTCTTTTGAATCACAGACAAAATCTTTTCACTTTTTCGAAACCACTAACCCCTTCAACCCATCACCCAGTTCCACAACCTCAAAACACTCACCTAAACCCCCTTCCACATTATGCAAATAATCATCCGGTAAACCCAAATACCACAACCCCCCCAAATAAAAGGCATCCTATTCTCAATGCTCATAAGCACAAAATTCACCGACCTCTCTTCTAAATTGTCCTTGAAATCCTTGTAAACAATTTCCTTTTCATCATTAAGCCTAACAGCTTCAAGGGTTAACTTAAACCAGGGTAAATCATACTCGGGTCCCGTAAACTCTTCAAAAACAAAGGGGAAAATTCTAAGGAACTTTGCAACCTTAAAGGGTATATCAAATTGTAAACCATTTTTCGAAACATCAGAGATTGGGATGGAACCTTGTGGTGATGCAATGATACAATTTTTTTAGGTAAAGGGGAGTAATCCTGCACCCTGCTAAATATATTAACCAAAAAGTTTAAGTACAATGGATATGGGTGAAATCCCATATCTCAGCCCATTACATAGGCATAAAGATTACATAACAAGATACTTCCTATTTTCTAAACAAGAAAACAAACCACTACTCAAATGATAACATAGGACATAACAAAATAAAATTACTTCCTAAGACCTTGAAGCTTGGTGCCATACATGGCATTAAAGGCATCCAAATTCCCTTGAAGATCATAAACCTGATTCGTATAGTCATCGTAGTCATAGTCATCATAATCATCTTCAAACTCTTGGCCACGACCGAATAGATTAGCAGACTCATCAAATGGGTTGGCAACCACCTCATCTTCAGAATCGGAAACCACGATCTCTCCCACCTTAGAAAAAGGGTTAACTCTCTTAGTAGAAGAGGCGGGCGGAGTACAAGAATCACAAGTTTTAGGAGCCACAACCGACTCCTTCTCTTTCAAATCACTCACAAGGGGTTCTTGTGATGCAGTACCTGTCTTAGTAGACTTATCTTCATTAACTTCCATTGTACGACCATAATCCACATCCTTCTTGGTGTCATTAGAAGGAATACCAAAAGCATCCGTGTCTTTCATATTAAGAGCATCAAACTGGTTAGATGTAGAAATCTTTGTTCCACTCGAACTAGCCACATCAGAAGCATTCTTCTTAGTGACTTCCACTTTCTTAGGTTCAGGAGGAGTCTTTTTGGGTTGATATTGAAACTGCTTACCCACAACAGGTTTAGTAAACCCTCCTTGACCAGGAATAGTAGGACCACCTTGCTTTCCCTTCTTCTTGTTATTGACCGTCTTGAAATCATCATTAACAAGCTTAGTAGGCTAAACAGGAGGTACAACAACTTTAGGACATTCAATCAGAGTATGACCAAAAATCTTACATTTATCACAACGAGGTGGTTTCCACTCGTATTCAACCCGTATCTTCTCAATAGTTGAACCGACCCATCAAGTAAAGGTATCTCAACAGTAAGGCTGTCACTAAGCACCTCATCCGACTTCACTTCAATCATGCATCTAGCAAAACTACTACGGCCCCACGATTCCTTGCACATTTGGCTAGTAAAAGCATCTAACCTTTTGGGCGTGCCTATCAATGTGGCAAGAAGACTAAGGCCATCATCAATGGTAGGTTTGAGTTGGAGGGACTTGTGGATTGATTCAATGGTGTCGAAGTAAGAATCTTTTTCTATATCATGTGTACATTTGTGTAACTGTGTTTGTGGGTGTGTTGGAAACTGAGTGTTTGTTGTTCAAACAACATAAATTGTGAACTTGTAACCGTAAAGCTTAACGGCATAACATCATTCGTATTAACCATTTCAAAAAACAAAACTACCACCTCCCTCTCTTCACCCAAATAATAATGCCTCCTAATAATCACATTCCAGGAAGGGCTATATTGTTTACACACCACCATTCAAACATTTATTCAACCGAGTAGTTTATTTTTGTCAGCTACTTTTTGCATATGTTTAATACTCTTTCTTTATTTAACCTTTGTTTGTCTTTATCTCTCTCTTTCATAAAAAAAATTCTAGTACATATTCATCCCTCTAACTTCTTTAACCGGTCACACCACCTCGGGTCCACTTTTCAGACAATTTAAGCACCACTATTGGACCACTTTTTATGGTGCTTCAATAACCGCTGGTCTGCCACAAAGATACATCTAAAAAAGAGATCATCATTAAATATTCCTAAAAGATAAGTAGAACACAATCTTAATCTTAAGTATTGGATCTGTGGCGGACGGATCTGTGGTGGTAGCCAGACAGAGTAGTGACGATAGGTTAAGATGGTGGTGGCGGACGGATCTGTGGTGGGCGAGGGGTGGCCAGTGGCGGGGTTATGCACATCGCAAAACATGTATTCGTGTGTTCCGGCACATCTCAACTAGAACCTTGCCGTGCCGGAATAATAATGCTTCTGCATTGAAAAGGATAATGAATATGTGTATTTGGTTATAATATTTGGTGGTGGAATTGTAAGAGATGGGAAGCAATTGTAAGCCTGTAAAGCACAAAAAATAATAAAAAAAACTTAACTTACATACCCTACGTGCTAAAAGGCAAAATAGTACAGTGAAAATGATGGTACAGTGAAAATGTTGTCAGTGGTGTTTGGTTCTTAAAAAAATGGTGTGTGAAGCCAATAAGCCTCCAGGAAACCTCATTCAGCTTAAAAATCTCATAAAGCATCCTCCTCGCATCAATCAACAATCGAACTCTAACTTAAGTCCAAGTTTTGTTGACTTATCTTTTGTATTGTTCTTGTCTGGTTCTTTTCTCTCTAATCGTCTTGTTTGGATCCCTTTACCCAAACAAACATCCAAAAGCAAACCACAACACAGTCACAAAACTAACCTGATTCCAAAGAAAACCCATATCGATCTCTTTATCACCAATAACAACCTTAATCCTTCATTTATAAACCCATTACGCGAATATGCTGAAATCAAAGCATTCCAAGAGCCACCATTTCTTTGAGGCATTTCATCAAACCGCGTACGTGCATCATCAAAACACCCACATTTCCCCTAAGCTTTCAATGGCTCTGTTAAGTAAATAAAAAAACATGCGGGGTTGGATTAGAAGTGAGTATGTGTATTCTTGATGCTTAACTGTGTAGGAACATGAACAACAAAGGGTCAACCTGGTTATTCAACGAGGGTCAACAAGAAACTAGTTCGTTCGGGCTGTGTAAAGGGTTCATCGAATCTGAACCTGAAAGTAAACCGTTCGCATAAACCTGACTCTTGCAGGTAAGGCTGAGCAAACGACCCGAACGGACCGGACCGACCGAGACCGGACCGACCACATTCGGTCCGGTCCTCGGTCTTGGCTTTTTGCTAATTCGGTCCTCGGTCCGGTCCGGTCCGGTCCGGACCACAAACCGATTTATTTGGCCTTGTTGGACCGGACCGACCGACCGAGACCGGACCGGACCGGACCGACCACATTCGATCCGGTCCTCGGTCTTGGCTTTTTGGCTAATTCGGTCCTCGGTCTTGTCGGTCCGATCAGGTCCGGTCCTGGACCGATGCTCAGCCTTACTTGCAGGTTAATCGAATTGAACCCTATTATTTTAACCCAGTTCAAATAAATTGATTCCGGTTCGGGTCAAATATGCTTATTTTGACACGGTTTGCAATGTTTTGTTTTTAAATCGTTTGAGGATTTCTTTACATGTTATGTTCTTGTTATTAGATGCTTTAATTTGTATGTTACTTATTAAAAAACTATGAATCGCTGGTTATTTTCAATGGGAGATATAGCAAAAGTTTTTTTCTTCAAAACTTTGTATATACCCAAGATTAAAAAAAGTTAAAATGGAGGCAAAGAGTTATAGTAATCTAAAAATAAGTACATGAGATTATGCCATCTAGCACAATTGCACCCAAATAATTTAATGTAATACATTATTTAATAATTTACAGTTTCGTAAATATGTACGCGTATGACAAAGTGTAATAGGTGCAAACAACTTTAAATGGTCACACCAACTTCATAAAAAAGGAAAACTTTACCTAGTTTGAGTCTGTGTGACGGTGGGTTCAAACCTCATAGATTATTCGCCCAAAGTATTAGAAATCATGGTTACCAAAAAAAAAAGTGCAAAAGAAATTATTTAATAATATATGTTTCTTATAAGTTGTGTTGCATTTTTGAAATGGAAAATGATGGGGAGACTTAAATATATGCCTAATTTCATGCTTAAACTTATGTGGCTTGATTTTATTGGTTTGTGAAAAAATGGGTCCCTTGGCTGTAGCCAACAAGATAGTGCCACACAAGTTTAGGCATAAATTTAGGCACATCTTTTAGGCCTCCCAATCACCTCTCTTTAGAAATCGCGTTATCTTATTTTACATAACTTTCTATAGGTTTATTGCAGATATACTTGCTACTTGGAGGTTTAACTTGACAAACAATTATTACTAGTTCTTTAACCATATTGATTGCGATATAAACTTTTTAAAAAAAGTTCAAAAGCTAAAAAAGTTCTAAAGCTAAAAAAAGTGATACGGTTAACTTACCTCTGAAGGAATTGAAGGAAGACAATACATGAATACAAGATATGTAACTTGTCAACGGTCCGTTACGTTTCTGTCTCTCCAAAAAATCCAGAATGCTTAGCAACGAAATCCCACAAATATCATCATCATCATCAAACTCATCATTAGCGACAGATATTCCAGTAGAGTTTGTTAGCGACGAAGAAATGTCACTAATTGAAGCTGCCTTTTCTTTGGCTTTTGCATCCAAACGGACTTATAATAATAGTTC
The DNA here is from genome assembly GCA_014162995.1 of Artemisia annua. Classification (NCBI taxonomy): domain Eukaryota; kingdom Viridiplantae; phylum Streptophyta; class Magnoliopsida; order Asterales; family Asteraceae; genus Artemisia; species Artemisia annua. The sequence continues at coordinate 95,484 of LBNU01025297.1, forward strand.
TAACTGTTTGGGTGATATTGAAGATGGTGTAAGAAAGAATAATAGTAAGAAGATGAAAAAGATTAATGAATCTTTGTTGCAACGGTTTAGGAAGAAAACTGGCTTGTTTGTCACTGATATTACATCTACGGTATTAATTTATGAATATTACTTTTTTTGGTTTTTGAATTATTGAGAGTTGTTATTTCATTATCGATCCTGTCTAGACGTCTAGTTTATGTTTCATTTTAAAATTACACTTTTCTTTGCACGTAAATCTTTAAAGGTTAGTTCTTATTAGAATCTAAATTAGATTGTAATGTTTTTTTTTCTTCATGTTAGGAATGGTGTGAAAAACAAAAGGAGTTATTGCTTGTCTATGGAAAGCCAAAATCTAGTAGAGCTATGAAAGTTGGCAATACTCTTCATGCAGTACTTGAAGAAGAGGTACCTTAAAGCTTAGATATCAACATGTCTTTCAAAAAATCATTCGGCTCCTACTTACCTGCATGAATACAAAGACGGTTTTGTAAGAAACAATTGTTAGCGATAAATAGATAAGTGAAATACACAATAAGTTTATAAATACAACAACTCAAATTAGAGAACATGTGATAGTTAACTATATTATTTCAANAACCTGCATGAATACAGAGACGGTTTTGTAAGAAACAATCGTTAGCGATAAATAGATAAGTGAAATACTCCCTCCGTCCCAAAATTATTGTCCAGTTTGAATTTTCAAAGTCAAACTGGTTCATCTTTGACCGTAAATATATATATTTTTTATTATATAATACTTGATGAAAAATTATATCATTGAAAAGTACACTTAAAACCCAGTCCATTTATATATTTTGCATCAAATATTATATAACACCTACAAAAATATTTAAGGTCAAAGTTGAAGAAGAAAGACTAAAAAAGTCAATAGTGGACAATAAATTTGGAACGGAGGGAGTACACAATAAGTTTATAAATACAACAACTCAAATTAGAGAACATGTGATAGTTAACTATATTATTTCAAAACAATTATCAATATAGTACTAGCAACAAATATCTCACCAAGTAATCCTATTCAATAATTCACCCAAATACAAAGACGCAATATATTTAAGGGCAAATGGCACAAAAAGGAACTAAACTTAAGATCCGTTTCCAATCAAGGTACTTTATTTATTTATTTATCTATTTATTTATTTATTTTTTGCATAAAAAGGCGTCCAACTAATTTTTCAGCCGATTTAGGTTTTTTACTAACTTTCGTTAACCCACTTCGTTAGCAAGTTACATGTTAGATCCTTTAATTGGTATAATAATTTCATGTTTGGTCCTTAAAATTTTTTTTCTAATTGGAAACTTTTTTCACCAAATTTTTTTTGAAATTTTTTTTTCAAACATTTTTTTTTTGAAAATTTTCTTTCTATAACCTTTTTTCGAATTTTTTTTTTTTAAATTTTTTTTTCCGAAAAATATTTTGGAAAAATAAAATTTAGAAAAAAAAATGGAAAAAACGTTTTTGAAAAGAAAATTTTAAAAAAAAAAAAAAAAAAAAACTTTTTTCCTTTTTTTTTTTTTTTCATAAACTTTTTTTCAAATTTTTGTTTTCTAAATTTATTTTTCGAAAATAAAATTTAAGAAAAAAAATTTCGAAAAAAAAGTTAGAGAAAAAAAATTTCAAAAAATACTTTTTTTTAAATATTTTCAAAAATTCAAAAATATTTTAGAAAAAAAAATTAAGGACCAAACATGAAATGATTATACCAATTCAAGGACCAAACATGTAACTTACCAACAAAGTGGGTTAACGAAAGTTAGTAAAAAACCTAAATCGGCTAAAAAAAATTTGTTGGACGCCTTTGTATGCAAGGAAAAAAAAAGAGTGCCCTGATTCGACACGGACCCTAAGTTTAGTATTTTTTTTTTTTTTTTTTTTTTTCCATTTGCCCTATATTTAATGTCACAATATAAAACAATAATGTCATATAAATAAAATGATAAGTACTGAACTTTCATTTTGTTCATTTGAGTTACTGAGCTTATAGGATGCACACTCTTCTATAATTTGAGTGTTAATCAGAGTAACTTGGACGTATATTTTTGGATAAGTTAAATAACATAAATATCGTGTTTTTACATGTTCAATGATGTTCACGTATATTTTTATAAGTTCAATAACCTCAAAATGTTGTGCTTCAAAAGTTTAGTAGCCTAATGAACAAAATGAAAGTTTTGTACCTCAAGCACATTTTTTTGAAAGATTTAGTAACATATTTGCATAAAAGCACTCTTTAAACATCCATGTTGTCACGACAATCCATAAATCTACACAAAAACAAATAATGACTATAAGTCAACTACCGAATACTCATTTACTCCCAAGTCTCCTAAGATTCACCCAAACTTCACAATCATTAATCCGTTGGTAGGCTAAGTTACAACTGTAGGTAACTGGCTACGTAAGCCACCAATAAGGAAGCACTCTCGCTACCTCTCGATACAACCGACAATTATAGAAAATTAGAAAGCCATAAAGACAATCTACGTGCTGTTAGGGGCAAAGACTCTCTCTTCAACCGCGAGTAACTGGTGCTAGTATGTGACCACCCTATTGCCACACACCACGCTTACATGTGTTTTACAATAAAGGTCAGTACCGGCATAGCCCAATGCTCACACGATATACCACTCATGTGTTTTACAGTATAGCTCTATACCGACGCAGCCAAGTGCTCACACAAGATTCCAATCAAATGTGGTTTGCAGTACAGCCTAGTAGCGGCACAACCCAGTACTCATAACAATCCACCAAAAACAATCTAAACATTCATGACATAACACAATCACCACACGAACAAAAATTACAAGTAAGTATGACTGACCCACTAAGTCTCACAAGAAGGTTTATAAGAGTTTCCTATCTAAACCCAATAATATGAAAATTCGTATATATCACATCAGAAAGATATAATATAGCAAGCACGCTATTAGCATCATTGTTTACATATGGTATGTAAAACGGTTTAAGAGATGGGATGTGAATGATTTTGTCGTTAGGTTTTTCATGTAGAATGGTAATGACCCAATGAGAATGATGAGGATCAAGAAGTTCGGGTAACACTTAAACAAAAACTATACGAGACTGTTGTGAAGCAGTTTTTGCCCAAGTGTGTGAGAACTTATTGAAGTTGTGTGTGTTGCCTTCTATTTATAGAGAGGCGAGGAGGGTTTAGAGATAAACCCTTAAGGGATGATCAATGGCTGCGAGGGAGCCAGATGTTGATCATCTATAGAGCACACAAGGATGATAGGTGGACTCTCCGCCTTGGCTCGTACAAAGTGGTGCTTGTCGTGAGTCCCCACTGCACAGTGTCAGACGATACATCTTTAACCGTTAGTGATAGTTAGGGAGCAGTATTACAACGTTCTCGGTGTACCCTGATGAGTTTAGCCAGGCCCTACGTGGCTTGGGATTAGGTTTCCGGTAAGTGTTTGTTGATGGGCTTGATTCGTGTGTATATTTAGTGGGCTTGGACCATTAATGTTGATACGCTATCAAGTCCCCTCGTCTAGTATTATATCACCTACAAGTGATATGATGCTGGACTATTTTATCTGAGTCCCCTAGTCTGTGTTGCGCTACCAAGGTTCCTTTTCATGTTTACTACTTCTAGGCTTATGTCATATCTGTTTCGTAATGATGACTAGGTGTAAGCTATTTCTGCCTCGATCAGGGTTCTAAGCTGCATTGGATAATATAGGTATTTAATGCTTTGTGTAGGAAGTGTAGGAAAATTCATTTTTGGGATAATTTGCTGTCTTTGGGATTTGATGATTCTCTGTTATCTTTTTTACTGTAGGTGATGCCATCTTGACATTTCTTGAGTGGTGTATTTGACCCGTCCCTTCGACTGTACATGACGTATATGTTGACGTCAGTTGTACGCACATCTTTGAAGGGTGAGTTTCACGCACCTTATTAAATGTGTGTTGACCTAATGGCCTTTTTCCAAGTGTAATCCGTTGATTCATTTTCTTTGCCTATAAATAGGGCTATAAAAGTGGTGAAGTTACAAATTGAAGCGATGAAGTCCTCTTTTCATCTTCCTTTTTCCGAGATCTTTTCCCAAACTTTAAAAAATTCCTTCACAAAAGATTTTTTCGTATGTTTTTCTTGTATTTTTTATGAAGGCCAGTAATCTTTCTTTGTTTTAAAAAGAAACGCTCTTTCATTTTTTTAATTTTTTTTTATTTTTTTTTTTTGGTAAAACTAAAAGAAGGAAGTTAGTCGTGATGAAGGCGAATACATTATTGTTTTCCTCGAACCGAAATTCCATTCATTCCTTCGTTGGGACTACGACCCGGGGATACTTACTTCCTTCGTATTGTCTTGGACATTATAATTGTTTGAATCAGTCGCCCGTTTTTGGTCTTGTTTTAAAAAATTTATTTATTTTATGTTTAGGTTTAAAACATGTTTATTTGAATTTTAAAATATTTAGCATTTCCTGTTTTAAAACCTGTAACTAATAAGTTTTGGAAAAACTTATTTATCCCAAATAATGGTTTCTGTAAATATCAAACAATCTATCCGGTTTGATCAACCGGTGATCATACTTTATGGGTTCTCTGAGAAGAACAGGTGAAGTAAAATAAATGTTAAAATGAAGCTTTTAAGCTTCACATGATATACTTTGACATAAACTATCTGGAGTAGAGGGTTATCTGCTATTTTACCGAATTGGGTCTTTTAGCCTTTTTGAGCCAATTTTGTTCTTGGGACTAGTGATTAGGTATTTTTGTCTGCTTTGGTTTGTAAGTTATTCAGATATATTTCCTTTAGTATCTAGGTGTTAGTATAAGGTCTAGTGGTATTTTTATTTTTTGAGTCTGTATTCGCCCACCTTATACTCCATGAGTGTGTTCATGGTTTGCCATGGGTCAGTTTCTGTTTATTTTTTTTGGTGGTATAAAATTTAGTTTTTAAAAAAAGTATTAAAAAATAAAACTAAAATAAAATAAAATAAAGAAAGAAAGAAAGAAAAGAGATAATCATAAGACTTTGATGTAATCCATCTAGGATGGGAGTTCAAAGTAGGATTTGATGTAATCCATCTAGGATGGAGGTTCAAAGTTAACAAGAATCTTTTGGTTTGGTAAATCTATGTTGGATAGATTTGATCAAAGATGAAGAGTCATGGAATGACTTAAAGAACATTTCTACCAGAATCTAAATAATATAGGATTCCTAATACTTGAAGATATTTCCTAATTCTCGAGTCTTGATGAAATCAAGGCATGTACCCCACTTTCAATTCACTTAAATATCCGGAATTATTATGGGAATATTTTTTATAAAATAGAAATACTTGAGTGATATTATTTCCAGAAATCTAGAGATTAAGTAAAGCTCATATACTACTAGGAAGTATTTTAGATCTGTAAGTCAAACTCGAAAGGGCATGAATTTGCAGATCACAGGTACAATCTCGTATCTGCTTTGGAATGTTCAGGTAAAGCTTTTTACCTGGGAGATGTTTTACATGCGGAACAACTAACTAGGTTATCACTAGTTAAACTTGATAAAAATTAATGTGCTCAAGCCAAAGGTTCATAAATAGTAAGACAAAAGTAATCAGAGGACTGGAAGTGAGGCTCAGGGGTTCTTCTAGGAAGAATCGTCTGAAAGTTAAAAAGTACGAGACATTACGAGCTAAATCAATCGCTGTGAATCGAGGTAATGTCGCTGACTCGTGAAAATCGTACGAGACATTACGAGTAGGTTCTAATTAGCGTATTTTGAATCCATGAATGAAATACATTTTATTCTAAAGTGTGTCCTGACCTGATTATCATGGAGCGAAACCAAGATAATGATCACAACTATTGTGAAACAAGAAACATTTTGGGGAAGTGTTGAGTTCCAGATGGATTTGCGGTGTTGGACGTGAACATCGAGAAGCGACCACATGGATCAATATTATTGGCATTCTCTAATCGTCACGAACTATCCAAGTGACATGAGGATGTAAGACATTCGACTTTGTTTCTCATTGGATTTAGACTTAGTTTCCAGTTACAACGTAAAATCATAACAATGTGTGCTAAGGTCAAGTTCAATGGGAAGTAAGGAAAAATGACTTATTGGACGAGATGGCAATTTGCAGCTCCAAGTTGAAATAGACTAGAGAGAAGGATATTTTTCCTGGGCCCCTTGTGTGAAATGATTTGTGAAAAGTTCGGTCGAACGACAATGTGTCTGGGACACTATGGGAGTCAAATCATTCACGAAAACAAGAAAGGAAGAAAGTATTACGAGAATATACATCCATGTATGGTACTTTCAAAAATATCTATAAAGTGAAAATGATACAATCACATACCCTAACTCAGCTGAGGTGTTGCTGAGTGTGAGAAATCACTACCTTGGGTATTGAATCGGATACTGTGAGTGAGGTACTACAATGTTTTGCTCGGGACCTCTTGGTACAGTGAAAGAAGATTCCTATGTTTTTGTATTTGCACATGTGGGAGCCTGAAAGGATTTGTGTGCAAACAACACCATGGCTTTCACACTTACCTTCATAAAAATGCCGAAGGGTCACACCGGTGCACACTAAACAGAACAATGCAAGCGGAAATAATAAATAAGTTACGAAATGAAAAGAGAATAAAGAGGAAATGAAAATACGACGCTATTTTCAGTAAAGGGTTAAACAGTTATTACCCAGAGTCTACTACTTATCCAGGATAAATATTTAGAGGGTAATTAATGACAAAAGGCAAAACAACAAAACCTAAGGGTTTTTTGTTTGGTTCGTTTGACCGAAACCCACAAGGAGAGGGTATTTGACTTCCAATACTTGTTCTACAAGTATTCTAGGACCTTCCTTGGTATCCTATAAATACCAAGGGCTTTCAAGGGTTCTCATAATTCACTCCTGAATCCCTAAATCACTCCCCTCCTCTCTCTTTGTGATGGCACGATCAACAAAACAAAAAGGGTCAAAACCCTTTGGTCGTTTGATCCTAATTCTACACAAGTCGACTTATAGTAGACTCCCTAGTCGATCTCTTGATCTATTAGGGTTTTACCCGTTTCCGTACTCGCCTAACTTGCGATAGGTTCGTAGCCCTAGCTCTACCTGTGTAGTACCGGTGGATACCTGACACAGTCCAAGAAGTGATATTCCCCAAGAAACCGTAATATTGATCGCAAGGGAGCAAGAAGATCAAGAAGGTGTTCCATGCAGCAGAAAAGGTCAAAAAAGCTTACGTACAACAGGATTAACAAATAAGTCTTCTAAACACCCTTTATACATGTTAGATTAGGTTATATCATTATTTAGTAGATCTTAACTAGGGTTTTGGTATGTACAATTTTATGTGTTTCTTTTTCCGCCGTGCATGTGTGATAACCTTACGAATGGCCACCAAAACCCTATGCTTTTTTTTCCAAAAGGTAAATATTATTAAGAAAAGGCCAAAAAAAGGCAAGGTACAAAAATAGAAACAAAAAATGAAAGACTTGGACATCCCCTAGCTCAATCATAGGAAAAAATAAGCCATTGGACAAATTCCAAGCTCAGGAACAAATAACAAACAAGACAAATGACTAAGAGAACAACCAGGCTAAAGACTCTAAATCATTGACATATACTGGGACCAACCAACATACATCAAAGCATCACCATACACTAAGCCCTTAAAGCAGATCTAAACTCCCAGAAAATAAATATCCAATACCATAAGAGCCAATATAGAATGAGAACAATCAATAAATAGGGACTACTAAAAGCTCACAGCAAACAATAGAATCCAAACATATTTACTTCAGATGCATGCAGGACTTCAATCATAGCAGCACAGCAATGCCTAGCAGAATTGTCTCCTTAAAAAACCTTCTCCAAGTAAAACCCATAGGGCAAAACCTTGGAAGAAGGGAAAAGAGAACAACTTCTACCATAATACCAATAAGCCCAATCTCAGAAGACAACAATATGACATGAAAATCACCACTATCATAGATCCAAAACAATTTCCTATCGGGCCAATGTCTTAAAGAGACCAAGAGATTTTTTTTCCCACTATATAGACCAAATCCGATGTTTGGAAAAAAATTCCAAATACAGACCAAATTCTTCCTCGACCTCAAAATTTTTAGTCGACCTCTCGACCTCCTTTCTTTTCCTCCTATATCATCCATCTCCCTCAAAATTAAAAGTGTGGGAAACTAGAAGGGGGGTTGAATAGTTTACCGACTCGTTTTCTTTAGTTATAAAAATTACTTTGCGAAAAACTTAGATTCAAATGTGGATGAAATCAATCAACACCAATATGAACACAACACTATGCTAACACAATCAAACAATAAGTATGTAAAGAAAAGAGATGAAAAGATCAAACCGAGACAACGAGATTTATAGTGGTTCGGTCACGAAGCTCTTCTTCGCCCTAATCCACTCCCCGAGTACCACACTCGAGAGTTATAAGCACTATGTCAACAAAGCTCCCTTCAGGTGGAGAAAACCGTACAACGTCGCTTACGTTATTTTCCGACACTAAGCTAGATGTCGAGTACTAATCTTAGATAGTACGAATCTACCACGATCCACTTGATCCTAACTTCTTACACGATATACACGATCCTTACTAATCACACAATCCTCACACTATACTCTTGATCCTCTTGATCAACACACAAGCACACAAGCTACTAGAGATCCACAAGATCTCAACAAGATCACAATGATCAACACAAGACAACAACAAAATACTATGACATTTGATGTATGTCAAGATACAATCAAGTTAACACCTAGTAATGCAAGTGCACTACACAAAGACTCTAACACTTTGTATCTTCTTGATACTTTGTGTTCTTCTCTTGACTAGTAGAGGAATGTAGGTGATCTTTGGTTGGATGAAAGGATCACTCTTTAAACAAAAGAAAACTAACTAATGATCAAAGGAATGTAAGTGTGTTAGGAGTATATAACTCAGAAAGTTTTGTGCGAAAAAGGATAGCCAAAATATGGGAAATGAAGTGGTATTTATAGATTTTGAAAATTTGACCGTTTTAAGGGGACGGCACCACTAATTGTCACACGGTACCACTACTGTGCCAGACAAACATGCTCCAATTTTTGTCTTAAGTGGTGAAATTTTATTTGGAGAGTTTGGAGCTGGTTTGGGTAAAAACTAGATGTTGGTGATTAATTTGAAATGAATTTCCAAATAAAACATTTCTTAATAATTCAAAAATAATTTGTAAAATGTATTTTTGAGAAGAAAGTTTTGTCAAGCTAAAAATGTGAAGCTCAAACCACAAATTCACTTCTTTGATCATTTGTCAAGTTGTAAATTTGTTTGTTCATACCTAGAGTGATTAACGTAGAAGTCGTATATATCGACTAAGAACTTGTTTACGTTAGTTTTGACGTAAGATGTTTTCACATTTTGTTATCATCAAAACATAGAGATATCGAAAGATGAGAATAACGTTTTTAGACATTATTTGCATCAACAATCTCCCCCTTTTTGATGATGACAAAACATAAACTCATTTTATGTGAAAAACTAATTTCGACAAGTTTTTAGTATGAGTTTATATCCCACTTCTCCCCCTTTTTTTCGAAGCAGAAAGACTTGCAAAGCCCCCTTGATATATACTCCCCCTCATTTGGAGCATACCAAGGAATCGAGCAATGTTTATTGCTACAAAACAAAGTTAGATGACACAAGAAACATATCTAACAAGTAGCAACTAAGACAAATATCCAACCATGAAGGAGCAACTAAGATAAGATAATAAGCCCATGCATTAAAAGAAAAACCACACATGAAGTGTGAGTACATTAAGGAAATAACAAAAGCTACAACTACAAGAAGCACATATTAATCTCTAGTGACTTGAGAGGTCCTAAGATTTGCTTCTAGTTCAAGATGAAGTCCTAAGAGTTATTCATGATGGCTAAACATAAACATGTTTAGTTGAATGGGCTAAGAGATGGTGATGGTGACATGATTGGTGATTGTGGTGGTATCAAGAGTTGTTCCACATAAGAGAACATGTAGTAGAGTTCATCTCTTAAAGAGGAAATGAGGTTACGGTTGTGAAGACAACATAGGCAAGTTGCACCATGTATATCAACCGGGTTGAGTGGAATAGGAGGACCCATGATGGGTGATGGAGGTGGTGAGTATGTTGGTGATGGAGTTAGCATAGCATAGTCCAATGGTGTGATGGGTGTGTTAGGAATCATCCTAACACGTAAATGGAACAACATTTAGGAGATTACATTAGGTATCCTAATTAGCCAAAACACAAAGACTAGTTATGTAATATTCCAATAGATGTTTGTGTTAGGCTATATAAGCCCTCCTAGACTTCACTAGGAGGGTGAGACTTGTGTGTGTAACCTTTCATCTTTCTTATTCAATAAAACACATAGTATTTCCCTTCTCTCTCTACTCTCTCTCTCTAACCATGGCTTTCATCTTCTTCCATCAAACCCGACCTCCCGAATCACATAATCAACAATAATTCCATCAAACCCGACCTCACGAATCACATAATCAACAATAAAACACGATCCAAACAATTGGTATCAGAGCCAGGTTTTTTAATTATTGGTTTATTTGTGATTTTCATCTTGTAAAAATATATTCTAAACCGTCACTTTCTTACTGATATTTAACAAGTTTTAATTTTTTATATACTTTTGGTTAAAACAGTTTGCAAGTGCTATTTTGGTGTCAAAAAGGTGGTCAAGTCTTTAACCTTCAAATTCAGATTTACAAGATATGGCTACTTTATGGTCTTTCAGTCCAAGTTAATATCTTTTACATCATTTTATGACTGTTGGTATCCAAAGCGTGAAGTTTTATGGTCAAAAGAAGGCAAAATACGTGGTCAAACACTGGTCAGAATATTGGTCTGAAGCTGGTCGGAATTTATGGTTGGAAAAGCCGCCAGAAAAAAATGGTCGGAATTTCTTGTAAAGAAATTTTCGAATTGCACGAATTGATTTTTCGAATAGCCTTTTCGAATAGAGGGTTTTTCGAATAGTCACTTTTTCAAATAATCCGAATTTTTTCGAATAGACAATGATTTTTCGAATAGACTTACAAAATTTCGAATAGTCAAAAAGAGACCAAAAGTAACAGAAATGAAATGAAGATGGAGAGATGTGTTTCAACCATAACCAAATACCAAACACTATTTGACTTCAGTTTCCCATCATTAGTCCAAAGCTAAACATGACAACAAACGTTGTTTCCACTGCCTCGACTAAGTACAAACACTACAACAAATCCTAACTACACATAATCAAATACCCTTACTGTCACTCCCCACCACTCATCAAGCCATGACTATCCTACGAAAACAAAAAAACCTCATCACTAATCTCGACTGTCACGCAAACCAAGACACGGACTGAAAATGATAATAATACAATATCTCAGTTTTTTCTGCTTAATTATAGATCTATATAGATCTTGTATGTTAGAACCATAACCATCAATCGACCCTTTCGAAGCGAAGCTTCATTTTATATCCGAATATCTAAAAGAAAAAGACAAAAACAATTTTGTTATCATCTTTCTCCCTCTTCGGTTTACACAAGAACAAAAGACAATTGTTAAATATGTTGAACCTACCTAAGACCTTCCAAAGGATCCTTGAAGCCTCTTTAACATCTTCTTGATTCGAAATCGTGCAACAACTGTAGAAGAAGGTCACGGTATGATTGTTCTTGTGTTTGAGAGTATCGGATTGTGAGACATGTTCTTCGATTGTTGACGTTAGTCAATCGGTTTTGATGGTGTTTGTGTAAACGAGATGAGTTTATATAATCGGTTTGGAAGAAAGTTTTAGGAGTGGTTGGTTGCTGCGTTTTTCACAAGGTAGAGAGGATGAGGGCGTATGTGATAATGTTTAGGGTTTGCAAATGACATGAAATTAGGGTATGGTGTATTAATTCCCATTTTATGTTAAGATTGGGAGTGATGGGTTGGATTTGATGATGGGCCGTACAAGAACCCATAATGAAATGGGCTGTTTAATTTTGTTAGGCCTGGAAATTAATCGTGCTATGAATGTAAGTAACGAAATGTGATTATTAAAAATTTTGGGCAAAATTGCATATGTATCCCTTTCAAAGTGAATAATTGCATATATATCCTTTGTACAAGTTTTTGATGCACTTACTACAATGGTTTTTATGCATGCTTTGGATATATATGCAATTATGCATTTTCGGAAGGATATATATGCAAAAACCCCATAATTTTGGGTTGGATTGTACTATCAAATGGATTTGGATTTGGCTTAGGTGGTTGTGATCCGAGTATTATATCAAATTTGGAGCTAAAATGTGATCATTCAAATGTATTTTTCATACATTGAGTTGATTTTTCGTATAATATTTGGTATTGGTGTGGTATTTTGGATGTTAAAAATTTTTACGGGAATGCATTTTTGATAAGATCGGGAATAAACCATTATCAAAGTTCACTTAAACCTTCAAAAAGCTAGTTTTAGCCATTTAACCGCAAGATGTGACTACGGCGTGAATTTATTATTATTTATTTGAGGTTGAAGTGGGATTTCACGGGTGCGTGTACTTAGTATCTTGAAGATATCAGGGTTGGTTGGATGCATGATTCTTCGAGATCCTTGTTCGAGCTTTTAACCTTTGCAATGACGAAGACTTGGATATCTAGTTATTTTTGTGATTCCTCCTTTCTGTTACAACAAAATAACTATCACTTTAAGGAGTTACGTTGTAGTGCTCAGTGTCACACGAAGTTGTGGATAGTCAAGATGTGATGTACGTCTTATACTTGATGGTTAGTTGGTTGAAGAGTATAGAGTACTTAGGGATTCGAAGGTGCACGGACTCTCTACACCGCTCTTAGTCATACATTAGTACAAGCTTAAGTCACAAGTTTGGGTTATTTTACTTCAGTCTCAAGTTCGTAATATTGGGTTTTCTCCATCAGTGGTCATTGCAAAGAGCTGACAGAATGATAATGGGGTCGGTAAAGAGTTAGCTGAGAGGAGTTTCAAAGAGTAGAGATTTTATCAGCAGTTGATTCTCACGGACATACATGGTTACGCTGCCTCTGTTTTCCATCGTAAACATAGTGTTTATGCTTCCGATTCCGCGAAGACATCGTGGGGGAAGATAGAAGAGGATTTTTTGACTTTCATTGATTTCTTTGCGAAAACACTCTTCTTTCATGAGTTTTTGCATTCAGGGGGAAGAAATGAGACGGTCAGTGGTTCAAATGTCTTAATTTGGTGTTACCGCATTATGATGTTTTAACCGCATTATGATGCCTCATACACGGTCATACTATCGAGTATTCGTATATACACAGGTGATTATTATTCCGATAGACTGCAACAATCAGGGGGAAGAAGTATTATTTCGTCTTTCATGGTTTGTTTGGTGTGAAGCATCTACATATGTGAGAAAATCTTGCTGATTTCTTCCATGTTACCCCCGAACTAAGTTTTCGCATTGAGCATAACTTTGATTAAGTAACTAGTCAGATTTGCTTGGTGTGGTTTACAGTGTTATCTACAAATTCCGTTGCGTATTTAAAACTTCAAAAGTTAGAAGACATGTTAACTACATCAAAGCTTCGAATCTGCTGAAGACGGTTGTCCGTTTGGGGGGAAGCTGATTTAGAAACTTCGCCAAAAAGAAGTGTACGAAGAAGCCGCTAAAGACATGCAGCATGAATTGGGGGGAAGTTAATCCATTTCATGCATATTACATCATTTTCCTACAAGTGAAGATAAAGTTCTCAAGTCGAGGTTCAAGATGAAGACAAAGAGCGTCAACTGTCGTCATCCTCAGGATTTGAAGAGCTTATGAAGACATTTCTTTATTTGTATTTGTACTTTTAGGAAATGTTGTAAGTAATCCCTTATATCGCCCCATTGGGGGAAGATTGTTAGGAATCATCCTAACACGTAAATGGAACGACATTTAGGAGATTACATTAGTTATCCTAATTAGCCAAAACACAAGGACTAGTTATGTAATATTCCAATAGATGTTTGTGTTAGGCTATATAAGCCCTCCTAGACTTCACTAGGAGGGTGAGACTTTTGTGTGTAACCTTTCATCTTTCTTATTCAATAAAACATATAGTATATCCCTTCTCTCTCTACTCTATCTCTCTAAGCATGGCTTTCATCTTCTTCCATCAAACCCGACCTCTCGAATCACATAATCAACAATAAAACACGATCCTAACAGGGTGAGAGTGTGTAATCCATGGATGATGGCATGGTATTGAAAGAGGATGATGATGAAGATGTCCTAGTAGATGATGATTTGGAAGGAGCATTAAGTAGAGGTGGTGAGTTTGGATTGCCTTGGGAAGGTGGTGTTGTCACTTCATCATCTTGTGTGAGATCAACAAAGAGAGGTTTGGATAAAGGCCTAATGGTGATTCTAGGTTGGGATTCTATGTTTGGATTCTATGTTGGGAGAATTAAAATAACTTATTGAGAGATCCCCAATTCCAATTTTTGTGTAAGAATAACCCTAGACTCAAGATCAAAGAAAAATTAGAATATAGTAACTTACAATTGATGATAAGAGATTAGTAGTGATTGATTTTTTTGAAGAAAAGNTCTCTAACCATGGCTTTCATCTTCTTCCATCAAACCCGACCTCCCGAATCACATAATCAACAATAATTCCATCAAACCCGACCTCACGAATCACATAATCAACAATAAAACACGATCCAAACAATTGGTATCAGAGCCAGGTTTTTTAATTATTGGTTTATTTGTGATTTTCATCTTGTAAAAATATATTCTAAACCGTCACTTTCTTACTGATATTTAACAAGTTTTAATTTTTTATATACTTTTGGTTAAAACAGTTTGCAAGTGCTATTTTGGTGTCAAAAAGGTGGTCAAGTCTTTAACCTTCAAATTCAGATTTACAAGATATGGCTACTTTATGGTCTTTCAGTCCAAGTTAATATCTTTTACATCATTTTGTGACTGTTGGTATCCAAAGCGTGAAGTTTTACGGTCAAAAGAAGGCAAAATACGTGGTCAAACACTGGTCAGAATATTGGTCTGAAGCTGGTCGGAATTTATGGTTAGAAAAGTCGCCGGAAAAAAATGGTCGGAATTTCTTGTAAAGAAATTTTCGAATTGCACGAATTGATTTTTCGAATAGCCTTTTCGAATAGTCATTTTTCGAATAGAGGTTTTTTCGAATAGTCACTTTTTCGAATAATCCGAATTTTTTCGAATAGACAATGATTTTTCGAATAGACTTACAAAATTTCGAATAGTCAAAAAGAGACCAAAAGTAACAGAAATGAAATGAAGATGGAGAGATGTGTTTCAACCATAACCAAATACCAAACACTATTTGACTTCAGTTTCCCATCATTAGTCCAAAGCTAAACTGAAAATAACATGAAATAACTTACAACAGGACTGATGACAACAAACGTTGTTTCCACTGCCTCGACTAAGTACAAACACTACAACAAATCCTAACTACACACAATCAAATACCCTTACTGTCACTCCCCACCACTCATCAAGCCATGACTATCCTACGAAAACAAAAAAACCTCATCACTAATCTCAACTGTCACGCAAACCAAGACACGGACTGAAAAAGATAATAATACAATATCTCAGTTTTTTCTACTTAATTATAGATCTATATAGATCTTGTATGTTAGAACCATAACCATCATCGACCCTTTCGAAGCGAAGCTTCATTTTATATCCGAATATCTAAAAGAAAAAGACAATAACAATTTTGTTATCATCTTTCTCCCTCTTCGGTTTACACAAGAACAAAAGACAATTGTTAAATATGTTGAACCTACCTAAGACCTTCCAAAGGATCCTTGAAGCCTCTTTAACATCTTCTTGATTCGAAATCATGCAACAACTGTAGAAGAAGGTCACGGTATGATTGTTCTTGTGTTTGAGAGTATCGGATTGTGAGACATGTTCTTCGATTGTTGACGTTAGTCAATCGGTTTTGATGGTGTTTATGTAAACGATATGAGTTTATATGATCGGTTTGGAAGAAAGTTTTAGGAGTGGTTGGTTGCTGCGTTTTTCACAAGGTAGAGAGGATGAGGGCGTATGTGATAATGTTTAGGGTTTGCAAATGACATGAAATTAGGGTATGGTGTATTAATTCCCATTTTATGTTAAGATTGGGAGTGATGGGTTGGATTTGATGATGGGCCGTACAAGAACCCATAATGAAACGGGCTGTTTAATTTTGTTAGGCCTGGAAATTAATCGTGCTATGAATGTAAATAACGAAATGTGATTATTAAAAAATTTTGGGCAAAATTGCATATATATCCCTTTCAAAGTGAATAATTGCATATATATCCTTTGTACAAGTTTTTGATGCACATACTACAATGGTTTTTATGCATGCTTTGGATATATATGCAATTATGCATTTTCGGAAGGATATATATGCAAAAACCCCAAATTGGAGCTAAAATGTGATCATTCAAATGTATTTTTCATACATTGAGTTGATTTTTCGTATAATATTTGGTATTGGTGTGGTATTTTGGATGTTAAAAATTTTCACGGGAATGCATTTTTGATAAGATCGGGAATAAACCATTATCAAAGTTCACTTAAACCTTCAAAAATCTAGTTTTGGCCATAACCGCAAGATGTGACTACGGCGTGAATTTATTATTATTTATTTGAGGTTGAAGTGGGATTTCACGGGTGCGTGTACTTAGTATCTTGAAGATATCAGGGTTGGTTGGATGCATGATTCTTCGAGATCCTTGTTCGAGCTTTTAACCTTTGCAATGACGAAGACTTGGATATCTAGTTATTTTTGTGATTCCTCCTTTCTGTTACAACAAAATAACTATCACTTTAAGGAGTTACGTTGTAGTGCTCAGTGTCACACGAAGTTGTGGATAGTCAAGATGTGATGTACGTCTTATACTTGATGGTTAGTTGGTTGAAGAGTATAGAGTACTTAGGGATTCGAAGGTGCACGGACTCTCTACACCGCTCTTAGTCATACATTAGTGCAAGCTTAAGTCACAAGTTTGGGTTATTTTACTTCAGTCTCAAGTTCGTAATATTGGGTTTTCTCCATCAGTGGTCATTGCAAAGAGCTGACAGAATGATAATGGGGTCGGTAAAGAGTTAGCTGAGAGGAGTTTCAAAGAGTAGAGATGTTATCAGCAGTTGATTCTCACGGGCTATTTATGGTACATCACACATATTCGACCAATTGGACATACATGGTTACGCTGCCTCTGTTTTCCATCGTAAACATAGTGTTTATGCTTCCGATTCCGCGAAGACATCGTGGGGGAAGATAGAAGAGGATTTTTTGACTTTCATTGATTTCTTTGCGAAAACACTCTTCTTTCATGAGTTTTTGCATTCAGGGGGAAGAAATGAGACGGTCAGTGGTTCAAATGTCTTAATTTGGTGTTACCGTCTCAACTTTCATGGGTTGTTTTGTGTGAAGTTACCTACAAATGATGTTTTAACCGCATTATGATGCCTCATACACGGTCATATTATCGATTATTCGTATATACACAGGTGATTATTATTCCGATAGACTGCAACAATCAGGGGGAGAAGTATTATTTCGTCTTTCATGGTTTGTTTGGTGTGAAGCATCTACATATGTGAGAAAATCTTGCTGATTTCTTCCATGTTACCCCCGAACAAAGTTTCCGCATTGAGCATAACTTTGATTAAGTAACTAGTCAGATTTTCTTGGTGTGGTTTACAGTGTTATCTACAAATTCCGCTGCGTATTTAAAACTTCAAAAGTTAGAAGACATGTTAACTACATCAAAGCTTCGAATCTGCTGAAGACGGTTGTCAGTTTGGGGGGAAGCTGATTCAGAAACTTCGCCAAAAAGAAGTGTACGAAGAAGCCGCTAAAGACATGCAGCATGAATTGGGGGGAAGTTAATCCATTTCATGCATATTACATCATTTTCCTACAAGTGAAGATAAAGTTCTCAAGTCGAGGTTCAAGATGAAGACAAAGAGCGTCAACTGTCGTCATCCTCAGGATTTGAAGAGCTTATGAAGACATTTCTTTATTTGTATTTGTACTTTTAGGAAATGTTGTAAGTAATCCCTTATGTCGCCCCATTGGGGGAAGATTGTTAGGAATCATCCTAACACGTAAATGGAACGACATTTAGGAGATTACATTAGTTATCCTAATTAGCCAAAACACAAGGACTAGTTATGTAATATTCCAATAGATGTTTGTGTTAGGCTATATAAGCCCTCCTAGACTTCACTAAGAGGGTGAGACTTTTGTGTGTAACCTTTCATCTTTCTTATTCAATAAAACATATAGTATATCCCTTCTCTCTCTACTCTCTCTCTCTAAGCATGGCTTTCATTTTCTTCCATCAAACCCGACCTCCCGAATCACATAATCAACAATAAAACACGATCCTAACAGGGTGAGAGTGTGTAATCCATGGATGATGGCATGGTATTGAAAGAGGATGATGATGAAGATGTCCTAGTAGATGATGATTTGGAAGGAGCATTAAGTGGAGGTGGTGAGTTTGGATTGCCTTGGGAAGGTGGTGTTGTCACTTCATCATCTTGTGTGAGATCAACAAAGAGAGGTTTGGATAAAGGCATAATGGTGATTCTAGGTTGGGATTCTATGTTTGGATTCTATGTTGGGAGAATTAAAATAACTTATTGAGAGATCCCCAATTCCAATTTTTGTGTAAGAATAACCCTAGACTCAAGATCAAAGAAAAATTAGAATATAGTAACTTACAATTGATGATAAGAGATTAGTAGTGATTGATTTTTTTGAAGAAAAGTGCCTCCGATATGATTTTGAGATGTTTTAATTGAGATTTGGGTTGTGAGGATCGTTTTTGACAGCAATGGAGGAAATTGGGAATGTTCAAATGTGAATTGTGAGGGTAAAGAGACTGATATACGACAATGTCAGACCTACGGTACCGCGGTACCACTAAAATTAGTGGTGCCGAGTGGTGCCGTGGTCTGCTGGAACATATTTTTGTTCCTTTTTTATTTTTGACGAACAAGTCTCGCTGACTTAGTGAGACTCTTTGACATGAGGAAAGAATTTATACCTAATAAATTCTTCTAACGAGAGATGGACCGAGCTAAGCTAGACAATACGGGATGACTTCATAAGTCATTAGAGAGAAGCGAGGGATGACCTTAATATTTCAAATGAAATATTCAAATAGTCATAAGAGGGGGTTTACGGGATGTGTTCCATCATTCCTAGACCTAGACGAAGATAGTTAAACGATTCGCGTTTGAGAGGTTTCGTTAGAATGTCGGCGATATTGTCTTGAGAGGGAACTTTCTCAATAGAAATGTTTTCTTTTTGGACGTTGTCGCGGAGGAAGTGGTGACGAATTTCGATGTGTTTAGTACGAGAGTGTTGGACGAGATTCTTGCTCAAGTAGATGGCGCCTTTGTTGTCGCACATAATAGGGATGTCGTCCAAATGGATGTCGTAGTCGATAAGAGCTTGCTTCATCCAAAGTGCTTGTTGACATGCCTTTTCGGCGCTTACGTATTCGGCTTCGGTCGTGGAGATAGCAAGAGCCATTTGTTTTTTGGAGAACCAAGAAGTTAGACAACAACCCATTAAGGTACAAACGCCACTCGTACTTTTTCGATCCACATAATCTCCCGCATGATCAGAGTCGGCATAGACAATGTTTCTACGCCGGTCCCCTTGGGATAATATAATCCCAAGTGTATAGTGCCTTTAACGTATCGGAAGATACGTTTAACCGCTTCAAGGTAAGAGGTTTTGGGATCCTCTTGGAAGCGGGCACAAAGGAAGACACTAAACATGATATCGGGCCTACTTGCCATTAGATATAATAAACTACCTATCATGCCCCTATACTTAGTGTTATCTACGGACTAACCTTCTTCATCCTTCGTGAGTTTCACTTCCGTAGACATGGGAGTTTTCATGGGCTTAGACTCTTCTAGACCAAATTTCTTAATCATCTCTTTAATATATTTAGACTGATTAAAGAAGATACCATCTTCCATTTGTTTTATTTGTAGACCAAGGAAGAAATTTAATTCGCCCCATGCATGATTTTAGAAAAATCATCGCACAATTTAGGACAAGTTGAGCCGAATATAATGTCGTCGACATATATTTGAACAATAATGAGGTGTGAATCGCGTTTCTTCGTGAAGAGTGTGTTATCAACCATTCCCATGGTATATTCATGCTTAATTAAGAATTCTTTTAGTCAATCATACCAAGCTTTAGGAGCTTGTTTAAGACCGTAAAGAGCTTTCTTGAGTCTATAAACATGATTCGGTTTTTCAAAATCAACGAATCCTGGAGGTTGTACTACATATACCTCCTCGTTGATAATACCATTTAGGAATGCACTTTTTAACGTCCATTTGATATAGTTTGAAGTCTAAGGCACATGCATAGGCAAGGAGTATTCTAATAGATTCTAATCTAGCTACCGGTGCATAAAATTTCATCGTAATCTATTCCCTCTTGTTGATTGTAGCCTTGAGCTACTAATCTAGCCTTGTTCCTAGTTACGACGCCATTTTCGTCAAGTTTATTTCTATATACCCACTTAGTTCCTATGATGTTTTGATTCTCAGGAGGAGGTACTAAATCTCATACTTCATTTGCGGTGACTTGCTTTAACTCTTCTTGCATAGCAACTATCCAGCTTTCATCCTTAATCGCTTCACCGACATTCTTAGGTTCTACGGTGGATACGAAAAAAAAATTACTTTTGTTTTGTGCTTGTGACCTAAGGGTTCTTTGGTTAAGATTTCCTATGACATTTTTTATTGGATGATTTTTGGATTCCTTAATGTTAACGACTTCGTCAACTTCTACTATTTCATCCTTAATGTCATTTTCTATAATTTTCTTACTATTAATCTTAGTGGCTTCTTCCTCATCTATATCATCATCCACCAAGGGTGATGTTTTCGTGGGAGGAGGACTTTCATCGAATGTCACGTTAAGTGATTCTTCGACTTTCATAGTCTCCTTGTTTAGAACTACATAGGCTTTACTATTTTGGGAGTAATCTAGGAATACACCTTCGTAAGACTTTGGGTCAAACTTGGTGAGGTAGTCTTTAGTGTTTAGAATGAAGCACTTGCTTCCAAATACTCTAAATTAGTCTAATGTAGGTTTTCTTCCTTTCAAGATTTCGTATGTTGTTTTGCCTAATATTGGTCTAATCAATATCCTACTAAGTATATAAGTTGAAGTGTCTACGGCATTACACCAAACCTTTTGCGGAATAGATTGCTCTTCTTGATATTTGTCTAAATCCATTGATCGATTCAAGTTTTAAAGTACAGTTTACTTTAAAATCTTGCCTAACCTGTCTCTGATACCAATTGTGGGAAACTAGAAGGGGGTTGAATAGTTTACCGACTCGTTTTCTTTAGTTATAAAAATTACATTGTGAAAAACTTAGATTCAAATGTGGATGAAATCAATCAACACCAATATGAACACAACACTATGCTAACACAATCAAACAATAAGTATGTAAAGAAAAGAGATGGAAAGATCAAACCGAGACAACGAGATTTATAGTGGTTCGGTCACGAAGTTCTTCTTCGCCCTACTCCACTCCCCGAGTACCACACTCGAGAGTTCTAAGCACTATGTCAACAAAGCTCCCTTCATGCGGAGAAAACCGTACAACGTCGCTTACGTTATTTTCCGACACTAAGCTAGATGTCGAGTACTAATCTTAGCTAGTACCAATCTACCACGATCCACTTGATCCTAACTTCTTACACGATCCTTACTAATCACACGATTCACACGATCCTCACACTATACTCTTGATCAACACACAAGCACACAAGCTACTAGAGATCCCCAAGATCTCAACAAGATCACAATGATCAACACAAGACAACAACAAAATACTATGACACTTGATGTATGTCAAGATACAATCAAGTTAGCACCTAGTAATGCAAGTGCACTACACAAAGACTCTAACACTTTGTATCTTCTTGATACTTTGTGTTCTTCTCTTTACTAGTAGAGGAATGTAGGTGATCTTTGGTTGGATGAAAGGATCACTCTTTAAACAAAAGAAAACTAACTAATGATCAAAGGAATGTAAGTGTGTTAGGAGTATATAACTCAGAAAGTTTTGTATGAAAAAGGATAGCCAAAATATGAGAAATGAAGTGGTATTTATAGATTCTGAAAATTTGACCGTCTTAAGGGGACGGCACCACTAATTGTCACACGGTACCACTAAATTTAGTGGTACCGTGGTACCGTGCCAGACAAACACGCTCCAATTTTTGTCTTTAGTGGTGAAATTTTATTTAGGGAGTTAGGAGCTGGTTTGGGTAAAAACTAGCTGTTGGGGATTAATTTGAAATGAATTTCCAAATAAAACATTTCTTAATAATTCAATAATAATTTGTAAAATGTATTTTTGAAAAGAAAGTTTTGTCAAGCTAAAAATGTGAAGCTCAAACCACAAATTCACTTCTTTGATCATTTGTCAAGTTGTAAATTTGTTTGTTCATACCTAGAGTGATTAACGTAGAAGTCGGATATATCGACTAAGAACTTGTTTACTTTAGTTTTGACGTAAGATGTTTTCACATTCTGTTATCATCATAACATAGAGATATCGAAAGATGAGAATAACGTTTTTAGACATTATTTGCATCAACAAGAATTGCAGCTCCACAATCCAGTTCCCTAATGAAACCAGATAAACCAACCCACCTGAACATGAATTAAAAAAAACAAAAAACAAAAAACAAAAAAACAAAAAAACAAAAAAAAAACAAAAACAAAAACAAAACCATGATTAAACAACATCATCAAAACATAAATCCATCACCATTCCCCTAAATTGATCACTCTTGCAAACAGGAAATTGCCACATATCAACAGCCTTAGCCAATTCAGATGTATATTTCATAGAAAGACCCATGAGCCTTAACCTGACAGTTTCAAAAACAAGCTTGAAAAAACAATCGTGAAATCTTTCAACAAATTGCACTCTCCTAAAATACCTTTCTTGCCATGTGAAGTAGATAGCAGCACCAAGAACAAGTATCTGAATTATACTCCATACAGAATTCTTAGCACGTTATTAACAATTCTAGAAATAATACAAGGCCAGTCATTACCTATGTCTTCCAAACATGCTAATGGTTTTAATCTCTCCCACAACCTTCTAGAGTATGAACAAGCAAAAAACAGGTGATTATGGGATTCGTTATCAGTTTTACAGAAGTGACACAACTGATTTTGAATATTGAGCCATTTAGCAATCCTATCCTTAGTATTTAACCTACCCTTTATAGCAACCCAAAGAGTAAAAGTATGCCTAGGAATACGCCGAGAAAACCACACATGTTCATACCATATAACCTTAGGACTGATAACAGAATTGCAAACCCACAAACGGGTGTTACATAACCGATTCTAAAAGATAGTTTAAATAATGAAATGTTTATTAAACTATAAGGCTATAATCCGGGTTCCAAGTTGATCATCAATACTACCCCATTCTCACTTCTAACCATTCGGCAAGTATGCTCCTACTTTAACTTACATGAATACAAAGACGGTTTTGCAAGAAACAAGTGTTAACTATAAATTGTTTGGTAAGATACAATAAGTTTATAAATACAACAATCCCCAAATTAGAACTGTGATAGCTATCCATATTATTTCGCAACAATAACCAACATAGTACTAAAAGCAAATATCTCACCAAGTAATCACATGCAATATTCTACCCATACAAAAAGACACCATTAAGAGGGCACGGTGCAGTTGCATATAACATCTTATAGGTGTCATTTTGGCACCTATATCTCCCCTACAAGTTTTATACGGCATCGCCCACTTGTGTTATAAACACAACTAATAATAAGGAACTAGCATAGTTAACAAAATACAAGATCTTCCCCCAAAAGACAAGTTTTGTCTTTGTACTCTGTTTTATTAAACATTGTACTCACCTCAATCAATTGAGAATTTAAGTCAATCCAATTTCTAAAAGAACGAGCAACCACCTAATCAAAATCAATTAGTATGAGAATAATGCCACAAATAAGTATCCACAAATTATAAGCAACAAAATGCATGATATTGTCTGTTACCCCTTACCCTCAACATCTAACAACAACAATGAATTATCGGCTCAGTCTTACCAATGATTATAGCACCTTACTTTTCGAAACCAAATTACTAACGTAGCTATCATAATAAAACTCTATTACTATAAATTTTACATGGACGAATTAGATTAACCAAATAGTATTATACTAGTACAACTGTACAACTTGTTGACACAGTTACATAAGTTGCGATTTAAACCCATTCTTAGTTATCTCATTTAATTGCGCCTAATATGCTTTCATCGGCTTTATTCATTTGAAGTAGATTTTTTATGGTCATTGTTGGTGCAAAATCCATTGTTGAGAGGTGAAGTATGTGCTTTTGATAAGTGGTGAAAGCACCGGTTTATTCATTTGAAGATACGCGTGTAGGACGTGTGCAGGTTTATTTTAATTTATAGTTCATAAGAGCATCCGCAATGAGTCAAATGGATAAAAGCTTTACACTATTCTGAAAAGCTTTTTGAATGGTTTTTAGCATTGCATTAAAAACTTTTCTACAAAGACTTTATAAACTTCAAGTCTTTTACAAAAGTTTTTGTCATTAAATGTATCATGTATTAAATGCATCAAGTCTTTAAAGGCTTGATGCATTTGTAGATGCTCTAAGAAAGGTCTCCTTTTCATAACCCTTTTTATAATTTTTTTCCTCAAACTGTTAAATAGTTAAATAGCAAGGTGTTTGCTTGTGTGCTCACACTTTAAATACCGATCCATAAATACAAAACAGTGCACCACCGGCCCATTATGTTATCTAAACTACCTATAAAGCATTTTATACCATTTCTTCTCATTTTTTAAGATTTTCAAAAATAGATGTATTACAAGTTCTAAAGTACAATTATTTAATGTACCAATACATCTTTGCATCACAATGTTGTTTTAAACTACCCCATCACTCAAAATATAATTAATATACCACATGATACAAACCAAGCAAGCTACTAATCTATTATAAAATTTTGATTTATGCTAACTAGCAAGTACCTTTCACCGCCAATCATCACAATTTCGTAATACTACTAGCTACCATTTTCATATCGCCATTGCATCACGATGCAAAGTACTCTATCATTTTTATTCGAGATAGTA
Source organism: Artemisia annua (assembly GCA_014162995.1). Taxonomy (NCBI): domain Eukaryota; kingdom Viridiplantae; phylum Streptophyta; class Magnoliopsida; order Asterales; family Asteraceae; genus Artemisia; species Artemisia annua. The sequence goes on from LBNU01025297.1 coordinate 120,790, forward strand.
TCTGATAAAGTTATCTCTAAAATTCTCGTCATGCGTAAAGTTATTATCACGAAAAACATATAATCGAATAATATTGTTCGTAAAAAATTTTGATTACAATGTAACCGTCGTTGCAACGCGCGAGTACCTGATAAGTCATAAACAATAATACTAAACTTAAGATGATACAACAAATTAAAAGCCAAGGATTGGTCGAGTTATTGTAAAGAATCCATAACAACATTTGGGTATAAGAAGCAGTAGTTCGTTTTCTTTTGTTTCATCTCACGCACATAACTAGGCTAAACGTCAGCAGTTAATTTATTTATATTGATTTTAGGCTTACAAACATATTATATCTTATTATATTATTAAACATAACATAATTAAACATAAACATGAGTTATTTGCTCATGTTTATGTTGGTAAAATTTAGTGCACTTGAGGGATAAAATCATACTTGGAAATGGGTTTGGAGGTACGGAGTGTACACCCATAAGTCCCTGATTACCCTGACTGAAATAGTGGTTAAGCAGTGATACTGCTGATAGTACTATGTTCCTGCTGATAGATGTTTCAGCTGATAGTGCTATGTTCCTGCTGATAGATGTTTCAGCTGATAGTACTATGTTCCTGCTGATGAGCAGAGTTTCTGCTGATAGAGTGCTGGATAAGAATGTAACTGACTTGACCTATTCAAAACAGTTACATCTGCACTCATGACCACGTTTAATTGGTCATGTAACCACTATTTAGTGGCTATAATGGGGATAATTATGTAGAGATTAATGGGCCGATTAATTCTCATAATTCCATTTGACTAGCCATGAGTATCTTCCTATAAATAGGAAATCAAATAATGCATGAAGAAACACAGAAAACAAAAACACTGAAATACGCAAGGGTTATTGATTTGTGCCTAATTCAATAACAAACATTTGGTCTTATCCCAAGTAGATATTCGTGATACCCAGGCATTAGGGTCGAATAGTTTACTTTGGAAAGTGATAACACGATTCCAAGTGATATCCGGTAGCCATTTATTTGGTACGTAGTTAGGCTATTGATTATCTTAACCTTGTTATGGGCCATTAAAATCCAACAATCAAAGTAAACTATTTTGTGATAATCAATGGCTGCTGCTATGAGGAATATGGCTGCTAACTTTTCAAAATTGGAAAAGTTTGAAGGTGTCGATTTCAGAAGATGGCAAAAGAAAATGCACTTTTTGTTGTCAAGTATGAATGTGGTATATGTCCTGAACACTGCTATTCCAGAGGATCATGGAGATGATGCTACTGTGGAACAAATAAGAAAACATAGCAAATGGGAGAATGATGATTACGTTTGCAGAGGTTTAATCCTCAATGGTATGTCTGACTCTCTCTTTGATGTTTATCAAAATGTTGAATCTGCCCAAGAACTATGGGATTCCTTGGAAGCCAAATATATGGCTGAGGATGCATCAAGTAAGAAGTTTCTTGTAAGTAATTTCACAAATTATAAATGACTGATTCAAGACCAGTCATGGAACAATACAATGAACTTCTTGGTATACTTGGAAGGTTTACACAACATAAAATGAACATGGATGAGGCTATTTCAGTCTCTTGTATCATTGACAAACTACCTCCGTCTTGGAAAGATTTCAAGCATACCTTGAAACATAAGAAGGAAGAACTGACTCTTGTTCAGTTGGGTTGTAACACCCCAACCCGTCAAGGGTAAAAGTGCTACTTTATGGTGACATATCAAAGCATAAACAGACATACAACATATGTATTACATTTGAATTTCAAAGGTTACAAATGGTTCATGATAAAAGAAATACATCTCAGAATCTTAGAATACAAAATGATAATCTAAACATTGCTATGAGGAATATGGCTGCTAACTTTTCAAAATTGGAAAAGTTTGAAGGTGTCGATTTCAGAAGATGGCAAAAGAAAATGCACTTTTTGTTGTCAAGTATGAATGTGGTGTATGTCCTGAACACTGCTATTCCAGAGGATCATGGAGATGATGCTACTGTGGAACAAATAAGAAAACATAGCAAATGGGAGAATGATGATTACGTTTGCAGAGGTTTAATCCTCAATGGTATGTCTGACTGTCTCTTTAATGTTTATCAAAATGTTGAATCTGCCCAAGAACTATGGGATTCCTTGGAAGCCAAATATATGGCTGAGGATGCATCAAGTAAGAAGTTTCTTGTAAGTAATTTCACAAATTATAAATGACTGATTCAAGACCAGTCATGGAACAATACAATGAACTTCTTGGTATACTTGGAAGGTTTACACAACATAAAATAAACATGGATGAGGCTATTTCAGTCTCTTGTATCATTGACAAACTACCTCCGTCTTGGAAAGATTTCAAGCATACCTTGAAACATAAGAAGGAAGAACTGACTCTTGTTCAATTTGGTAGTCATTTGCGTATTGAGGAATCCCTCAGGGCGCAAGATAATGATAAGCCAAAGAGTAGCAATGCTACTGGTGTTTCTGTTGTCNCCGTCTTGGAAAGATTTCAAGCATACCTTGAAACATAAGAAGGAAGAACTGACTCTTGTTCAATTTGGTAGTCATTTGCGTATTGAGGAATCCCTCAGGGCGCAAGATAATGATAAGCCAAAGAGTAGCAATGCTACTGGTGTTTCTGTTGTCAATATGGTGGAACATAACAATTCCACCAGGTACAATGACAACAAGGGCAAACGTAAACATCATGATAACACAAAGGCTGATCCTAATTACAAGAAGGCAACACCTACTTGTTGGAAATGTGGCAAAACTGGTCACATTAAAAGGGATTGCAAAGGTGTTAAGGTTGGTGGTAAAGCCAATGGTTCAGGCACTAGTGGTTCAGGAAGTGGTGGTTCAACCAACTCACTAAAAGGTCAGATTATGTTTAATGAATCTTTTCAGGTTTATTATGTTACATATGTATCTGAATCTAACTATGTGCAGGATGATGATGTTGCGTGGTAGGTTGACTCTGGAGCAACTGTTCATGTGTGCATAGATGCTGGTTCAAGACTTATGAGTCACTGAATGATGGATCTATTCTTCACATGGGAAATGAGTCAACAGCATTGGTGCATGGTCATGGCTGTGTAGATCTTAGTTTTAGTTCTGGAAAGATTGTAACTTTGTTTAATGTTATTCATGTTCCTGATATAAGGAAAAACTTGGTTTCTAGTAGTGTTTTGAATAATCATGGATATAAACAAGTTATTGAATCTGATAAATTTATTTTGTCTAAACATGGTATGTTTATTGGTTTTGGCTATTTGTGTAATCAAATGTTCAGGCTTAATATTGTTAATAATATTATTAATTCAGCTTTTATGTCAACCTCTAAAATGAATGACTCTACCCTTTGGCATGCTAGACTTGGCCATGTACACTTTAAAAGGATGCAAGATATGTCTAAGGAAGGGTTAATCCCAGCATTTGATATGGACACTGAAAAGTGTAAAACTTGCATGTTGACCAAAATTACTAAGAAACCTTTTCAGGGTGTGAAACGTGAGACTGGGCTCTTGGAGCTAATACACAATGACCTGTGTGATTTGCATGCCACTCCCTCTTTAGGGAATAAAAGGTACTTTGTGACATTTATTGATGATGCTTCTAGGTTTTGTTATGTCTATCTATTACATACTAAGGATGAAGCAGTAGATAAATTCAAAGTATTTAAAACTGAAGTTGAGTCCCTGATCAAAAGATTCAGGACTGATAGGGGAGGTGAATACATGGACACTTTGTATTTTCAGTCTGTTGGAATAATCCATGAAACTACTGCTCCCTATACTCCTCAGCAAAATGGTATTTCTGAAAGGAAAAACAGGGTACTGAAGGAGATGGTTAACTCCATGTTGTCCTATTCAGGACTGAGTCAAGGGTTCTGGGGTGAAGCTATGTTAACTGCTTGCTATTTACTAAATAGGTCTCCCAATAAAAGGAACAAGATTACCCCTTATGAACTCTGGACTAAAAGGAAACCCTATATGAGTTATCTCAGGGTATGGGGTTGTAGGGCTGTTGTAAGACTCCCTGATCCTAAGTTGAAAACTTTGGGTGAAAGAGGCATTGAATGCATCTTTGTTGGATATGCTGAGCATTCCAAGGCTTATAGGTTCTATGTTATTGAACCTAATGAATATGTTTCAATTAATTCAATAATTGAATCTAGGGATGCACTCTTTGATGAGAATAGATTCTCATCAGTCCCTAGACCAAGTCACAGGATTCCATATGGAACTGATGACATTGGTGTATCAGAGGTCCCTGAGAAGGTCACTGATGAGGTTGTGGTTCAACAACCTGAACCTGAGCTCAGAAAGAGCAACAGGGTTAGGACTCCAAAGTCATTTGGAACTGAGTTTCAATTATATCTAGTTGAAGGAACAAGGGATGAGGTCTCTGACCAATACTCCTATTGCTTCATTGTTGAGGATGATCCCAAAACATTTGAAGAAGCAATGAAGTCCCAGGATGTTGCTTTCTGGAAAGAAGCAATAAATGATGAGATGGATTCCATCATGGGCAACAACACTTGGGTGTTGGTTGATCTACCACCAGGTTGCAAACCTCTAGGTTGCAAATGGATTTTCAAAAGGAAAATGAAGGTAGATGGAACTATTGAAAAGTTCAAGGCAAGGCTGGTCATTCAGGGCTTTAAACAAAAGTCAGGAATAGACTATTTTGATACTTATGCCCCTGTGGCACGTATCAGTACCATAAGATTGCTGATTGCTTTGGCATCAATTCACAATCTGATTATACATCAGATGGATGTGAAGACAGCTTTCTTGAATGGTGAATTGGATGAGGAGGTTTACATGAACCAACCTCAGGGCTTCATCATGCCTGGCAATGAAAACAAGGTGTGCAAACTGATTAAGTCCTTATATGGACTGAAACAGGCACCTAAGCAATGGCATCAAAAGTTTGATGAAGTGGTTTTGTCTAGTGGTTATGTTCTTAACCAAGCTGACAAATGTGTATATAGCAAATTTGATGAATCTGGTAAAGGAGTCATCATTTGCCTATATGTTGATGACATGTTGATCTTTGGAACTGACCAAAATCAAGTTGACCTGACAAAGGAATTTTTGTCATCAAGGTTCTCCATGAAGGACATGGGGGAGGCTGATGTTATCCTTGGTATAAGGATTAAACATGAAAGCAATGGTATATCAATTTCTCAGTCTCATTACATTGAGAAGGTACTGAAGAAATTTAATTGCTTTGATTGTACTCCAGTGAGTACTCCTATGGATACAACTGAGAAGTTAATGCCTAATACTGGCAAAGCTGTATCTCAACTTGAGTATTCTAGGGTAATTGGCTGCCTGATGTATGCCATGACTTGTACAAGGCCTGATATTGCTTTTGCAGTGGGAAAATTGAGCAGGTATACTAGTAATCCTAGTGCTCAACACTGGCAAGCAATTCAGAGGGTACTGGAGTATTTAAAGAGAACTATGGATTATAGTCTCTCATATACTGGCTATCCTTCAGTGTTGGAAGGATACACTGATGCAAGTTGGATCAGTAACACTGAAGACAATTCGTCTACCAGTGGCTGGGTATTCCTACTTGGTGGATGTGCAATTTCTTGGGCATCCAAAAAGCAAACTTGCATCACCAGTTCAACAATGGAATCTGAATTTGTGGCTTTAGCTGCTGCTGGTAAAGAAGCTGAATGGTTGAAAAACTTGCTTCTTGAGATTCCATTGTGGCCTAAACCTATAGCACCTATTTCTATCCGGTGTGATAGTGCTGCTACATTGGCAAAGGCTATATCAGATGTACAATGGAAAGTCTAGACTCCTAGGTGTCAGGCATAGCATGATTCGTGAGCTTATCATGAATGGGGTGGTATCTATAGAGTTTGTAAGATCTCAACAGAACTTAGCTGATCACTTGACAAGGGTCGGGCTAGAGACTTAGTTTTAAAGTCTGCTAAAGGGATGGGTTTAAAGTCCAATTAGTCACTGAATGCTAGGACACCCAACTCCCTCCTGAGGAAACTTGGGAGTTGAGTTCAATGTGAAAAGCTGAACATTCAGTGTACTGGAGCACATGTTTTACAATCATCCCAAGGTTGTGCTCAAAACCTGCTGAAAAGGAGGATGAAGTCTTCACTTCTCAATGGTTAATTTTCTTTGAAAAAGTGCTAAGCAGGAGCATGAATAAAGAGGAACCACCTATGTAAATGTTGAAGTTTTGCCGCTTCAGGAAGCTATGGACTTTTAGCTTTTACAACATTTATGAAATTGGATATGGACACATGGCTTGTATAGTGTCAGGAGTATTTTAGTATTTGAAAATATATGTGTATTTTATCTTCAGGTATTCAAATGGGTTGAAGGGTTCAATTCTTAGAACACCCTGATTCTCGAATATTTGAACGTGTAATGTACTAAGATGGAAATTCAATCCTCAGGATATTTTCGTTTATGCATATGTTTTGTCTAATGTTTGATTTTCATGCTAAGGAAGTGAACTAAATTTGGGGAGGATTGTTGGAAAATTTAGTGCACTTGAGGGATCAAATCATACTTGGAAATGGGCTTGGAGGTACGGAGTGTACACCCATCAAGTCCCTGATTACCCTGACTCAATAGTGGTTGTGATAGTGTGAGTCTGCTGCTAGGACTCTGCTGCTAGCACTGACTCTGCTGCTAGTGTAATGAGTCTGCTGCTAGGACTCTGCTGCTAGCACTGACTCTGCTTCTAGTGTAATGAGTCTGCTGCTAGGATTCTGCTGATGGAATGTAACTGATTTGACCTATTCAAATGACAGTTACACCAGTACTTATGACCACGTTTAATTGGTCATGTAACCACTATCTTTGGCTATAATGGGGGCAATTATGTGGAGATTAATGGGCCGATTAATTCTCATAATTCCATTGGGACTAGCCATGAGTATCTTCCTATAAATAGGAAATCAAATAAGCATGATAAACACACAGAAAACGAAAACACTGTAATACGCAAGGGTTATTGATTTGTGCCTAATTCAATAACAAACATTTGGTCTTATCCCAAGTAGATATTCGTGATACCCAGGCATTAGGGTCGAATAGTTTACTTTGGAAAGTGATAACACGATTCCAAGTGATATCCGGTAGCCATTTATTTGGTACGTAGTTAGGCTATTGATTATCTTAACCTTGTTATGGGCCATTAAAATCCAACATTTTATAAAACCCCTTAATCCTCAACTATATGTTAATCAGTTAGTGCGTAAAATCAATAAAGTTAAAATACATTTACCTTAATGTGAATCATCTATGAATGAAATCCAACAAAGCCAAAGATGAACTTAGATTTTAGGTCTCCTCTATTTTCTCTCCACAGATCGTATATAATAAATCGACTAGGGTTAAATCCAGGGGCGGAGCTAGTAGGGTCATTAGTGGGTGTTGAGCCACCCTAATCAGCCCAATTAATACATTTGTTATTCAACCAAATAGCTAGTTTCTTAATAACTTTTGCAATCAACCCTCCTTAATCATATAGTTATGTTGATTAAAGTTCAAAAACTAACAAGTTGAACAATCAAATGCAACACTAAAACGAATTTACTTGTCAAACTATGCTCGTTGAGTCATTGTTTGAAAAAAAAAAATCATAAATATATACATCATTGAGCATTTTTCGCTATAATTTTTACGTTAAACTCGGCCTCCCTTGACTTAAAATTTTGGCTTCGCCCTGGTTAAATCCCCTAATATATTTATAGTTGATCTTTTTGCTAATTAGTCATAACACTTTATTTACTAGTCACTTTAATCCTCATACCTGACATTTTAATAAATCTGTATTATATTAAAAACTACTCGGAATATCAAGTATTCAAATAGCTCTTAATAGTTTTCTATCAGTCAACCATATCCGAGATGAAATTACAGATGTTACAGAAAAGTTCATTCACTTATTAAAGTTGAAGAAATAGTGTGAGTAAGAAATGGTAATGATGTTTGTTAAGAAGAGATAAGCTGATGTAGCATCGAATTAACGATGATGTTCGAGGTCACCATTACATATAGTTTAAGTATCGGCTAGCCACTTCACGTTAGACAACTAACAACCATATTATAAACAAACCAAAAAATTAAAAAAAATTAAAACAAAAAAAAATAACAATAAAAAAAAAAAAAAAAAAAAAAAAAAAAAAAATCACAAGGTTAACAAAAATATAATTAACTCTCAAACATAAATATCTGCAGTCTTTTTTTAGCTTGTTCATTTTAACCGACTAATTAAAAAGATTTTTATCTACCGCTTCACACAACCACGTAAGGTAAAGTCATCCTTCCTCAAAAGGTTTGCATGACAATTTTAAAATTGTAAAAACATCACACATTTTAATTTGATAATAAGATACTTAAACTTCGCATCAACTTATGAGAGTAACTGATTTTTATAGTATTCTTTTCGTCTTAAAATTTTATCCTTATTTTTATTTTGAGATGTATCATAATAACTTTTATTTTTTATTTTGTTTCAGCGGGGATGATATTTGATTTATTGAAAAGTGTAATAGTCTTTTTTTTCCCCTTAAATTTAAATTTTGGTTTTTTTTTTTTATTTTTTTTTTTTATTTTACGGCAATTGTGTCTACATGGCCCTAGCCGACCTTGCCTAGGAGGGTAAAACCTCCATACCGCTAGACCCCATTAGTTTAAATTTAAATTTGAAAAAAATTTAAATTTAAATTTAAACTTTGTGTTTGTTGAAAAAGAAAACAATTTAAAAATTGGAGTTAGCTTACATCGGAAGACATAACAAGATACTCCGTACATAATAACTTGTCAACGGTCCATTTCTGTCTCTCCTGAACAACCCAAAATGCTTAGCGACGAAATCCCACAAATATCATCATCATTAGCGACAGAGATCCCAATAGAGATTGTTAGCGACGAAGAGATGTCACTAATAGAAGCCGCCTTCTCTTTAGCCTTTGAAACCAAACGAAATTATAATAATATTTCAAACTGTTTGGGTGATATTGAAGATGGGATTCGAAACAAGAATAATAACAATAAGAAGATGAAAAATATGAATTTGTTGCAACGGTTTAGGAAGAAAACTGGCTTGTTCGTCACTGATATTACATCTGGGGTATATTATTAATATTTACTTTCTTTAGTTTTTGAATTTTTTTAGAGGGTTTTTGTTTAAGCTTATATGTGGCTTATTTCGGCTTGTATATAATAAGCCTCAGTTGGCCACCAAGGTAAACTTGGGGAGGTATCCTTGGAGAGGTCTCAAGTTCGAGTCTCACCATGGACCTTCAGGGGCCCTAAAAATAGAAGCAGGAGTGGGGTTTATCCCCTAAGGAGAAAAGTGGGGTTTATCCCCTAAGGAGAAAGGTTCGACGCTTGCATACTGCCCAATTGGATGTCACTGTGGGCTCGAATCACTAACTACTAACTCGCCGTTCAAAAAAAAAAAAAAAAAAAATATATAATAAGCCTCAATTTTCTGGCTTATTTGGAGACTTGTAATAAACCTATATAAGCCCATAAGCCTCCAAATAAGCGGTTATAAAATATAAGCCGAAATCAAATAAGCTCATAAGACCATATATAAGCTTAAACAAGCACCCCCTTAATGAGAGTTGTTATTTCATTATTCATCCTGTGTAGTTTATGTTTCATTACACTTTTCTTTGCACGCAAATCTTTAAGATTAGTTCTTGTTAGAATTTAAACNTAACATCTGGGGTATATTATTAATATTTACTTTCTTTAGTTTTTGAATTTTTTTAGAGGGTTTTTGTTTAAGCTTATATGTGGCTTATTTCGGCTTGTATATAATAAGCCTCAATTTTCTGGCTTATTTGGAGACTTGTAATAAACCTATATAAGCCCATAAGCCTCCAAATAAGCGGTTATAAAATATAAGCCGAAATCAAATAAGCTCATAAGACCATATATAAGCTTAAACAAGCACCCCCTTAATGAGAGTTGTTATTTCATTATTCATCCTGTGTAGTTTATGTTTCATTACACTTTTCTTTGCACGCAAATCTTTAAGATTAGTTCTTGTTAGAATTTAAACTAGTTCTTGGTTGAGATTTAGCCTGTCTGTGGTAATGGGTAGGCCTGTCTAAACGGTATTTAAGTTAAAAGTGAAAGATGAAGTAAAATTTATAGCACCCAGTGACCCGTTAATTGGAATGCTTATATGTACACACGTTGGGGTTTATATGTTGGACGTCGTTACTTAAGCAGGCCTTTCTCCGAGACGAATATTATGTTTGACTTGACATCATGTATTTTAACCACAATAATGAATTTATAGAAAATGCGAGGATGTTTACAAAAGTAAGAAACTTTTGCCTTAGAATGTTGCTAAACTGTAAGTTTTGTGAGATGTCTCAGAGATATGATACTGGTTTGTTTTGGACTTAGAGGAAAATGAGTGTAGTAGTTGTAGTTCATAATATGAGACAATCAAACCACAAACCAGAATGTCTGCGTATTGAAGAATGGCCCATGTTGACAGTAAAGGTATAGAAATCATTAATCATTATCACTACTTTACTAGGAATATCTTAAAATGTTTAGCATGAAAGTTACTAGTATATTACAGTAACTTTTTATTACTTGTCGCATTGGCATTTTTCGTAATACAATAGGTTATGTTTATCTTTTTTCAAAGCGAAAATGTCTTCCCATTGCTTGCTTTACGTGTGTTTATATCAAATTATACCTAAATCTGGTGATTTTGTGAAAAAAGTTTGTATCTTTGTAGTAGTTCATTATAGATTGTAATGTTTTTTTTTTCTTCATGTTAGGAATGGTGTGAAAAACAAAAGGAGTTCTTTCTTGTTTGTGGAAAGCCAAAAGCTAGTAGAGCTATGAAAGTTGGCAGTGCTCGTCATGCAGTACTTGAAGAAGAGGTACCTTAAAGCTTAGATATCAACATGTCTTTCAAATAGTCATGAAAAGAATTTGTAATTTTTTTATTTTTTGCATTATATTATAGTATGATTTTTAACAGGTTATAACAAGAGTAGAGGTATTGGTAAGATCAGCTGAAGAACACTGGGCTTTGAAAATGATTAATTTCATACACGGTACTAATCAGTTAATTCTTGATGGGTTAACACGTGAATTGCCACTGTAAGCTTCATTAACCAATTCATTTTTCCTACTTTTTTGTTTTGTAAAGAAATGAACTTGAATACATTTGCAGACATAGCTCTTTTGTGCATATTTCTCATTTCTTAGCAGTTATATTGCCTTGTAGTCTTTCAAAGCTAGAATTGCTGATTTGTTGTTTGTCAGTTGTCAGTTTGTCACTATTACAGGCCATCCGTTATTAGTTTTGTCAGTAAGGTTCCTAGAGATTACAATGTTGTCTTGTTTGCTAATAAATGGGTCACTTTTGGTTATGTTTTATCTCAAATGGGTCGACTATAATGGAAAAACTTGACTGAAAATGTGAACAGGTGGAAAGTCACCTACAATGTAGTTTTAAAGCATACAACCTTCCAAACGGAATTTTCCAGACATTAACTTCTGAAAAATTAAAATCTATAATCTAACTGACTGATTGCACTATGCTTGTATCTTCAGGATTGGATTTGCAGAAGGTGTATGTGTGGTTGGAGTTATTGATGAAATACAGATGATGAAAAGTGGAGATGGTCCGACATTAGTTGAAACCAAAACCCGCTCACAAAACAATCTTCCTTCTGAACCCCAACAAAGAAACGCTAGGCTTCAGTTGATGTGCTACAAGTACCTTTGGGACAATTTACTTGCTCAACCATTCCCTTCTCAACACTTCTTACAATTGTTTTCTTTAAATCCTGATTATGTTCTGTCCAAAGATATCCAAGAGTTTGCAATTCAAGCGGGTGCACCTGTACAGGTAATTTCTTTTTTCTTCTCTTCTATTTTTGGGAGGGGTAATAGGGGCAAATGGGTAAACAAAATTCTTTTTACTGCCAAAATGAAAACAGGTTGAACGCATCAGAAGTCACCTCAAGTGTATTTTAAAAATGTATAAAAAGTTACTAATCGTTTCTCTTCTAAAGTTAGATTATTAATGTAATAAAATGCTTGTTTAACATAATTAACTCATTATCTTTTCCTTTTATAAAACTCAAGAAAATAAAAAATGTGTTTGTGGGTTGGCACACATTTTGACCCGCACTATAAATTGCTCCTTTTGACCTATTAACTAAACCGCCCGACACACTTTTTGTGTATCAAAAATGTATTATGTCCTTATACACTCCGGTACACATGAAAAAATGTTTTCTCATGCGATATGATTTATGTTCTTTGATGTGTTTGCAGACCCTTAATGACGTAATAGGAAAATACCAATATGTCTTTTCCATGTTGCCCATACCTCGCGACCAGCTTCTGATAAGGTATGTAGGTGGCTCTACGAACTCTTTCATCAATAAGCAAGTTCAATGTGTTACAAGTACATTGATTAAATGCATTCAGTTATCAAGTAAATCATTTGGGCCTTCTGAGACGAAGCTAAAAATCATAGGTTTAGCTTCTATATGGGCCAATTATATTGATTTAATCTTTACTGTTTAATCGTTGACAGATACGAGTACCAACAAGATCAATCTCTGATAGGGGAGAACGAGTATTTATACGATTATGATTGGGTTACGCATCAAATCAGTTCTAGTATTGAATTCTGGAAAGGTGAACGAGAAGCTAATTATGCTCTCGAGGATGAGCGTTGGAAATGCAGGCACTGCATGTATGCGTCTAGATGTCCAGTAAACACTGTTTCTACTCCACAAACCACTCAAGAAACCTAATTATTGTGCGTGCATATCAGGATGTTCTCTATTTTTGTCTTTTATTTTTCATTTGATTATGTATAGTGTTCATGTATTCTACTGTGTTATCATATCCCTTTTGTGGCACTTGATTCTTTCTCCATCAACTTTTAAGACAAGTCCACCATATAAGAATTCCAAATCATGTATCCATAACATTTCCACGGTTCTGCCTAATTAAGCATTAGGCATTTTCGTTTTCAGATCCAGGTTATTCGAGATTAATTTATCTCTCATGTATGCATAACCATCCTAAATCCTAACAACTACACATGTTAACTATTTTTATTACTCAGTATCCATCATTTGAAACAATGATGCGTAAACAGTATTAAAACATAGAATTAAAATAATACGGTAAATAATTCTATGATCATATATAGGTAGATTTTAAAACTAAAGCCATCATAAGAAAAAATCAGAACTCGCATCTCCATAAGACCATCTCCAATATATACACCAAAGGTGTTATTTTTTTGTGTGGACCACTTCGAAGAGTTTTTCACACCAAATTTGGTGTTACACGATATCTTCTCACTCAAATCGAGTGTGGCACGCGCCACACCCAGCTCCCACAACTATCCGCCCCTGCACATGACTTTGCAGACTTTTTTGTTAGGTGGGAAGGGGAAGGCCTGAGGCGGTGGCCTATTTGAGAAACGGCCATATAAGTCTTAATATTAGTATTAAACAATTAATCCCATTAGCAGCATCTATGTAGATACAAAAAAATAGGGTTTTGGGGATACGCTGAATAAAAATTATAAATAAACAATAAAATCTCCACCTAGTTTCTGCCATAAATATGCAAACAAAGAACAAGGAACTCAGAAATTTTCTATTGTTTTCTTATCAACCTTTACTGTTCTATATTCTTTTTGTTTGTTCCTTCATTAACACCTTTTTAATTTTGCTATCACAACCAAGGAAAAATGATTAGACTTCTATTTTTTACTTTTTGGTAATGTTTGATACTCCTCTTTCATGGGATATGAACTATTTACTATAAAGATATCAGGCATTTATGCTTCAATTCACCATATTATGTTTTTGTTCTACTTTTTTATGTCATATTGTATCACATAGGTTTAAAGTTTAACTGGCACACTCCACTCTGGCCCTCGAGTTTTTATTCCTAAGCAGCACTACAAGATATAATGAGGTCCAGGAATACATTAGGAATATTGTCATTTAATGCATTGGTATGCCCCATACAGGAGATTTAGCACATGACCCTTAGGTAATCCTCGGTCTTTTAATGAAGGAAATCCCTATCTCCAATATGAGCATAAGAATCGTTAACATTATTGACTACAGATAATAGATTTTCATTTCAATCATCTCTATTCGGATTGAAAAAAAAAAAAAAAAAAAAAAAAAAAAAAAAAATCTCCTGATTACCACGCAAACTATCACTAGATCAACACCATCTCATCTCTACTCCACCATTTCTCTAAGAAAATGTATGTCAATTGCCGGTATCTCAATACTACTCGGCGTATTGCTAGTTCCAGCNAAAAAAAAAAAAAAAAAAAAAAAAAAAAAAAAAAAAAAAAAAAAAAAAAACTCCTGATTACCACGCAAACTATCACTAGATAAACACCATCTCATCTCTACTCCACCATTTCTCTAAGAAAATATGTCAATTGCCGGTATCTCAATACTACTCGGCGTATTGCTAGTTCCAGCTCTAATGATCCTCTGATCAAGTAAAAATAGTTTCGGAAAAACCAAAGAGAAGAACCTTAAGTTCCAAGCTCCGTTCAGCCTTAGTGCCAACAATTTATACCTAGTCAAGCTAACAGAACCTCGAAAAAAAGCTAAGATATAAAGAATTTACAAAGAGAGACTAGAAGAAACGTTTTTGGGTAACTGTTTTTTCTGATAAACAAATTCTACAATACAAAGCTCACACTCTAAATAGAACGTCAAGACCTTGTTTAAAAAAAAAAAAAAAAAAGACGCCTTGGCGCAAGGGGAGCCATTAGTGAGGGTGCATCCAAGAAGCCAAGAAGGTAAAGAGATTTCATGATGCGTTGTGCTTTAGGAGCTTTGTCGCTTTTTTAGTAGGCCACATGTATAATCTAGTATAAATCAGTTTATAGGAGAATTATTTACCGTATTATTTTAATTCTATGTTTTAATACTGTTTTTACGCATCATTGTTTCAAATGATGGATACTGAGTAATAAAAATAGTTAACATGTGTAGTTGTTAGGACTTAGGATGGTTATGCATACATGAGAGATAAATTAATCTCGAATAACCTGGATCTGAAAACGAAAATGCCTAATGCTTAATTAGGCAGAACCGTGGAAATGTTATGGATACATGATTTGGAATTCTTATATGGTGGACTTGTCTTAAAAGTTGATGGAGAAAGAATCAAGTGCCACAAAAGGGATATGATAACACAGTGGTTGTGATTTTAATACTGTACTAGACTAGTCAATGGGCACATATACGAAAGAACTTTCCTCTCTCTCCGACATATATAATTTGGAGCACTATTTCATAAAGTGACAGTGGAAAACTATATGTCCTTGTAAGGATAATATTTTTATGAAAGTTTATGGGGTCCTGCACTATTAATGATACTCCGACATATATAATTTGGAGCACTATTTCATAAAGTGACAGTGGAAAACTATATGTCCTTGTAAGGATAATATTTTTATGAAAGTTTATGGGGTCCTGCACTATTAATGATAGGCATGGTTTAGCTGGCTCAGTATGGGTGTTGCTTGTATGTAATTGCTGTATTTCTAGAAGTAATTTTCTTTGTCTAGACAATACCTTTGCATTTACGGGTGATTTCATCATTAAGTGATGTTTCTTGAAAGTGAATATCTAGATACTCCCTCCGTCCAAAAATAATTCTCCCCAGACAATAAATACTCTCTAAGCAAAGCATAATTATAGCAGCTTACTTTTTGAAAAAATATAATTTTGTCCTTAAGAGTAATTATTTATTGTTATGGTTGAGTTTTGGTGATTTGAATCTTAGTTAGGGGTATTGTGGGAAACTTGTTATATTATACCATCCAAAAGTGTACACGTAATTTGGGACAACTATAAAAGGAAAATGTGGACAATAATATTGGGACCGAGGGAGTATTAAATAATCAAAATGACGAGCTGTAATAAAACAGGCTATAGGAAAGGGTTTGTGGATGTAATTTGATGTTATAATTCTCAGATAATCAATTAAGATTGTTTGCTAGTTGCTGAATGCTGATTATTTGAAGGAGCTAATAGAATCACGTACATTTGAAAAAGGAAAAGACCCTAAACTTGCTGATCATTGTGCAGGTTGCTCGAAATCAAATTGACCGTGCTGTAAAATTGAGGAAGAGACTGACATCACCTTCCCTTCCTGCTGGTGAAGCCCCAGCTGTTGAGAGTCTGCCTCAATCCATGTCTGTTGGAAGTACTACACATGTTAGTGAAGAAGAAAGTAAAAAAGCTGCTGCCGCTGCAATGGCTGCAAAACTTGCTGCTTCAACATCCTCTGCACAAATGCTTACATCTGTTCTTTCTTCTCTAGTTGCAGAAGAAGCCGCCTCAATCAGCAACGGCTTTAACTCATCTGTGTTCGCCAACAATATATTTCCTCCCGAGAAACGACCCAAGCTAGAAAACCCAATGTCAAATTCAGATATGAACAATTCTGATTATTTTACTTCAATGTCACAAGCCAACCAAACCACATTTCCACCACTACCACAAGCTCCTCTACCACCATCCACAGTTGGCACAAATTCTCCCTCGAATCAGTTCGTTCAGTCTTCTGGCGGCATGATGATGGGTGGTAATGGTATGCCCTTTGTATACGGTGCTAGCAGCCTACCGCCGCCGCCGCCCTCAATGCCACATGTTGCAATGGGTATGATGCGGCCCGGCCATCCGCCACCTCAGCCGCAACAACAGCTACAGCAGCAGCAGCAACAACAGCTACAGCAGCAGCAACAGCAACAAACTACAAGTAGCGGATACTACAGGCCTCCGGGTATTGGATTCTATGGGCAAAACCATCAGCCGACCCCACCAGCTGTGCCTCGCCAGTGATTTGTGGTTTTGTATATTAATAGGAATCTAGACGTGAATGAGTCGGTTCATTTCATCCTGACTTGCCTGTACTTTCTGTGTTGCAATGTACTGTTAAATTTCGGAGGTATAACTGCAAGTAAATTATGGCTTATAAGGATGTATGTCTTACCTTTCATAAATTTGACAGTACTTCCATTTCATGGAAGTTGTAGCCTATCTTATTATCTATATTCATATTGTCATTTAGTGAAAACAAAAGAATTTAACCTATGGGTTTAAAAACAAATTTTATATCAAAGAGAAATGTTACAGGCTCTTGTGATCGTTTTTGTAAAAGTAAATCGGATAAAAAAAAGTGAATGTTATTTGGCTTAAATCCAAGACAAAAAAAAGTTCTCCTTGAGTTATAAAGAGATTCTCATAATTTTTTGTAGTTATAAATTGAATTTTGTTACTTTTAGATGAGAAAGAAAGTTACTGCAGTTCAACAACAAACTGGTAATCAAAATAGGACATTCATCAATTTAATGTTCTGATCTAATGGTAAAAAATCATATACAGTTTCTCTCTTCACGCAAAAATTGAAACTTTGAATTGATGCTAAAGTTACTGCAGTTTAACAACAAACTGGTAATCAAAATAGGACATTCAGATCACCCAACTATAATATTATCACTACGAAATGTGTATACATGTACACTATACATAATCAAATGAAAAATAAAAGACAAAAATAGAGCATCCTGATATGCACGCACAATAATTAGGTTTCTTGAGTGGTTTGTGGAGTAGAAACAGTGTTTACTGGACATCTAGACGCATACATGCAGTGCCTGCATTTCCAACGCTCATCCTCGAGAGCATAATTAGCTTCTCGTTCACCTTTCCAGAATTCAATACTAGAACTGATTTGATGCGTAACCCAATCATAATCGTATAAATACTCGTTCTCCCCTATCAGAGATTGATCTTGTTGGTACTCGTATCTGTCAACGATTAAACATTAAAGATTAAATCAATATAATTGGCCCATATAGAAGCTAAACCTATGATTTTTAGCTTCGTCTCAGAAGGCCCAAATGATTTACTTGATAACTGAATGCATTTAATCAATGTACTTGTAACACATTGAACTTGCTTATTGATGAAAGAGTTCGTAGAGCCACCTACATACCTTATCAGAAGCTGGTCGCGAGGTATGGGCAACATGGAAAAGACATATTGGTATTTTCCTATTACGTCATTAAGGGTCTGCAAACACATCAAAGAACATAAATCATATTGNTCCGATATTTCCTAAGAATCACAGGCTGATCCAGACTTTTTTTATTAGCATCGTGATTCTTAGGATCAGCCTGGCTTCTTGAATGCTTAAGCATGACCATAGTTGTCAAAAGCGAAAGCGATTGCAAAGCGCAAAGACCCAAAAAATCGCTATAGCGAAAAGCGCAAAAAAAGCGCGGGCTATAGAAAAAAAAAGCGCACGGTTGCAATAAACTTTGATTTTGATTCATTTTGTGTTTCTGGTTGGATTCTAGGGTTGTAATAAGATTCACACTGCATTCTAACACTATCCCACTAACTTAATTGGATTAAAACACTCGCAATCAAAAAATCCCAAATCGTACCATGAACCCTAATTTCCAAAATCAAACCAAACGTGTTTCTGGGTATGATTGGATCCTGGAATCATGTTTATAACATGATTCCGACCAAAACCCACTAACTTAATTGGATTAAAACACTCTAAATCAAAAAATCCCAAATCGTAACATGAACCCTAATTTCCAAAATCAAACCAAACGTGTTTCTGGGTATGATTCGATCCTTGTATCATGTTTATAACATGATTCCGACCAAAACCCACCCATTTAATCACTCATGAACCCTAATCGTCGCTTTAAATGATTGTGGGCTATTGCTACGTGGGCCTAGCGATGTGGGCCCGCTATCGCCTCGTAGCGCGCTATAGCGCACGTAGCGCACGCTTTTGACAACTATGAGCATGACATGGCACAGAAATTTGATGTCGAATTAGATTTCATGTATTTTGTTATACCCAAGATCCTCGTGTGCGTGATGCAATGTTTGCAATCACCTTCGCCTCATGTTTTGAGGCAAAGATGGTCAGCTGACGCATACAATGCGCCCGATATCCCAAAATTCATATGAACTAAGATACAAAATACTTTCTGGCTTGTACATGTATCATCTAAAATAAATTGCAAAATTATCTAACACTATTATCAAATTTTATTAGTGTCTTAACTAATAAAATCTGGATTGTTCATGAAAATATAAAGATATATCAACTGCACTTAATGCTTCTAAACTACTAGCATGGTTATCACGACTTAATTTGCTCTAGTTTTCTGAAAAGGTTAGAACTTAGGCATCTGTATTTATAGATAGGTAAAAAAGAACACATATAGAATGAGAAAAGAAAGATCATTGTTTTATTTTGGGTTGATCAAGACTTTTTCAGTTTAGAGATGTATTTATTTTCTCTTTGGTTTATTACATATAGTCGAAATACCCACCAAATAGCCAGCTCAAAAAGCCATTTCATTTTACCTGCATGGATGCACCCACACAAGCGCATCGCATAGCGCCTCATGCGCA
This sequence comes from Artemisia annua, assembly GCA_014162995.1. NCBI lineage: Eukaryota > Viridiplantae > Streptophyta > Magnoliopsida > Asterales > Asteraceae > Artemisia > Artemisia annua. The sequence continues at coordinate 140,290 of LBNU01025297.1, forward strand.
TTTTTTTTGGCCAAGGCAGCGAAAGGCACCTAAATGGTGATGATAATGTTGTTCATTGGACATGAATTAGACCAGAACAAACAGAAACCAGAAATAAATGATAAGTGAAACCAAAACAGGCCAGAACCATCTGCTTAAGTTTTAAAAACAGATCCATCCCGGATCTGACGATGAAGCGAATACAGTCATCAGCAACACGTATAATCAAACGAGTGTGATCCAAATATAAACTTTAATTTAGTTTTTTTAGGAATTAAGAGCTTAAACGCTTGTGGGGGGCAATTTCCCAATTGTTGCCTACCTGTACTCGTTTTACTTTCTACATGTGGCATATGTAGCATAAAAAGATATCAAGCACATAGTAGAAGTTACTTGATGCCTTTCTAGATCATCTTTTTAATTTTGAAAGGCCTTTATTATACATACATTCCCACAAACCACAACAATCTCACTTTTGCCCATGACGGGACTTGAACCCACAACCTCTTGGTTGGGGACATAGCTATCTCACAGGTCCAACCTCACTTTCCGCTCATGTTAACTAATTTTGAGGAGATGAGATATGATGCATATGGATTCCAGAAGTCAAACACTTTCACTCTCATGAGTCCATATGGATATAAACTTGTTTCTCTATTGGAGAAGTTCATATTATCCTTTTACCCAAAAAAAAGTTCATATTATCACAATCACCATGGACCTCCCTATAAACTCCCATTGGAGATGCTCTTAGAGACTCACGGTACCATATTCAACAGCTAGCACTTGTACACATAAATGCACACATCAAAAGTACATCCCAGTTTATACTCGGATAAGGATGAACTCCATCCTTTACACCTCTTCAAAAACTATAAATAGATGTGATCTATGTACTGAACATGAAAGAGAGTGGATGTAAACTTTAGCTTATCGGAATTCAAGCTTAGCGAATGATGAGCCCTTCTTAAATTAACAGATGCTAATTCCATAAAAAAGTTAGTTGTGGCAAATTGTATGTTTATAAACGCTGGTTTAAAAACAAAGTACAATTTATGATAAGTTGAAATGCTAGTTACTACAAAATAATAAATAGATATTTACCGACATTAAGAACAAGATAATTAAAAGAGTTCTTTTTTGACCTACTCGGCTTCCTAATTTCTGAGGTTCCATAAAACCTTTGCAACAATAAATGCTGCTATCATTATGTAACATTAGAACACACTAAGACAATCCAGGTAATTCACCTAACATAGAAAGTCAGACAATCTGCACCTTAGACAAAATAGAAGTTGCTACTTTTGCGCACACACGAACATTTGCAACTTTTTGATATTACTATAATAGATCTAAGATGACCATGGTCACTCGCTTTCGCTTTTGACAACTATGACTCACGGTACCATATTCAACAGCTAGCACTTGTACACATAAATGCACACATCAAAAGTACATCCCAGTTTATACTCGGATAAGGATGAACTCCATCCTTTACACCTCTTCAAAGACTATAAATAGATGTGATCTATGTACTGAACATGAAAGAGAGTGGATGTAAACTTTAGCTTATCGGAATTCAAGCTTAGCGAATGATGAGCCCTTCTTATATTAACAGATGCTAATTCCATAAAAAAGTTAGCTGTGGCAAATAAATTGTATGTTTATAAACGCTGGTTTAAAAACAAAGTACAATTTATGATAAGTTGAAATGCTAGTTACTACAAAATAATAAATAGATATTTACCGACATTAAGAACAAGATAATTAAAAGAGTTCTTTTTTGACCTACTCGGCTTCCTAATTTCTGAGGTTCCATAAAACCTTTGCAACAATAAATGCTGCTATCATTATGTAACATTAGAACACACCAAGACAATCCAGGTAATTCACCTAACATAGAAAGTCAGACAATCTGCACCTTAGACAAAATAGAAGTTGCTACTTTTGCGCACACACGAACATTTGCAACTTTTTGATATTACCATAATAGATCTAAGATGACCATGGTCACAGACTTAAGGTAGATTTTGAACACAGCTGAAGCATGGAAAGAAAAAAGTATGTGTTTGTGTGAGAGAGAAAGAGGGAGAGGAAGTGTGTACCTGCAACTGACTGTGAATAACATCTAGCCTCGATTCCTGTATGACCAAAAAAGAAAGTTGCCAAGCACAACATAAGATCACTATACGGCAATAATAATTAGAGACCACAAGTTATAAATTTGACATCAATATATCAGATTTATTTGGTCTTAATATGTTCTTTTATTGTACAATGCTATGGTATACTGCGGCAATCTTTTCATCTACAATTAAAGAAGACTTGTAATGTAATCATACCTGATCCTGGAGTGCTTCTTTAAGCTGTGAAATCAAGGACGATCTAGTCTTTTCAGCAGTTTCAAGTTGGTTGACACATTCTTGAAGTACATTTTCTTGCTCCTGGACTTCATCTAGCAATGAAGATCCTTGTTGAACTCCTGAACAAGGCAAAACAAATAAAACATGGGGATATTGTCAAATATGCCTCCCAAAAAAAACAATATCACAGAACTAAAAAGTATTGATCCACTATCAGTAGCTAGAGCTAAAAAAGTTAAGAGAAATATACAGTAGAAGATTGATATGAACTAGATCGATATGAACATCTTAAATAACTTGACTAATGTATCAAGATAAGCATCATTTTAACGATCCTTAGTTTGTATGGCAGCTTTTCGATGTTTAATGCGGAATCACTTGCGCAAATTAGTATCAAGTTACTCAAGAGTGACAATAGAAGCAAGAACAGCACTGCCCAACATATATAAGAATCATTCACCATTACAAAGCCAAAAAAGATAAATTCCCTTCACCTTGCGTTTCAATTTCTCTTTCCAAATCTCCAAACCGGTGAACTGCACCTTCACAGTTGTTTAAAGCGGTATCTTCAGTAGCATTCTCATCATGTACCAAATGGAAAGCAGTGATAATCTTTTCCGGGGCACCGCCAACAGTCAATTTCTGAATGCAAGAATGTAAACGATGTTCAAATTACGTATCTTGATATCACACGAAGCAAAAGAAATCTTACGGTGGATCAGAAATGAGGCGATGTATGATACTCACAAGTCTCAGTGAGTTAGAATCCCTCTTCACTATCTTGATAGGGTTAGGGTTCTGGGTAGAAGATGAAGTCTTTCCATTGGTAGCCGATTGTGGGAGGGGACTTTTACCAAGCATTTCATCTCTCAAGTTCTGACCCCGCGATCCGAAAACCTTCCTTTCCTCCCATATGCCAACCTTGCAAAGTAAAAGGACAAACAGTTATTTAAACCGTATAAAGCTACAGCAGCAGACAATAATGCTCTTGGAATGTGGTAACAACATATATAGTGTTTAGCATGCCAAAAGGTTAAGGGGGGGGGGAGGAACCTTCCAACAGTTATACTAAATGCTTTAGTATAAAATCCCGGTAACTAACTAACCATCATGCTAGAGTTTACGTTTGTAAAAACCATTGTATTTGTCAAATACTGGTTATAAGTATTTCTACCTCATACAATATAAATATAATTTCTCAAACATAGAATTTTGCCTACACAGGATCTTGACTTCTAGCCTGAATAAGTCCTAATTCAGTTTTTCAGCGACACTCATAAGATTATAATGAAATATGCTGAACAAATATCATGAACTGAGAATGAACAAGCACAGTACTTGTATAAACCATGTTGTCATAAAAGGATAGAGGTCACTGGTATTCCAGCTATAATTCATAGCCAAACCACACTTTCAGAAGAAGAGGCAATGTCTACAGCTACTTGCACCCAATGAACTCCATATCAAGATTCAGGAGGATGATAAATATGGCCACGAGTCTCATTTCTCCAACATACCTTTGGGAAATATATGCATATATTTGGAAGGATAAATAAGTATGAGAAGGATGGTAAGAATTGAAATAGCCACTCATTAATATGAGTACAATCCCTAAAAAGAAACAATCAAGATGAAAGCAGGTTCCAGACTTCCAGATCAATACTTTCATATCAATGTTTATGCTTGAAGTATGAACGTCATTAAGATGTAGCAAAACCACACTGTAGATATACATTAACAAGATGGACCTGACTATACAAGATAAGAGTAACAAGGCTCGAAAAATGTAATGTCAACAATCTACTAAAACGAGGGTTATTCATATACAGATAGATATAAGTGCCGTATCTAGTATGGCAATGAAAAATTTTCAAGGCCGTATGATAAAGTTGAGTGAGACCCCGTATGCAAATCAATGAAAATTCAGCCAAAAATCACAAAGACATGAGTGGTGGAGAAGAAGGAGATATGACAAGGAACGGAGGTATGATACAGATATTATACCTATTACCGCAAAATAAATTAAATTGAGTTTATATTTAAAAACACTTTCAATTGAGGTGGATTTGCTCAACATTTTTTTTTTACTATTAAAAACTAGCAAGAGACTAGAAGATACAAGTGCCATATAAGAAGAAAACACTCCAAGAAAACAGTCTAAACAAGTAAACAGACAGGAACCACAACATCGATTGAAATAAAGAAACAATACCTAAAACGAGACTAAACCTAAAGTTGAACTCGATAGAACCTAAAAGACATATAAGATAAACTAATAAAAGAAATTACCAGTCTTGATGCTGCTTTCTTTCCATTATCATCACCATGTTCATTAACATGCTTGAGGGTTGAAGGAATGACCTTCCAAAATTCATTCACAAACTCATTGCCTTTTCGCCTACTATTTTGCAATATATCATTGGCCAAATACAGAAAAGAAACTTGCTGCGCCTGCTGGGCAGATTTAAATGATTTATGCCATATTTCAACAATCTGTTTGGCTTTCTTCCTGTGTGAAATACATGAACTAGACAATGCTAACTTAGCATTAAGGAAACCATAGAGTCAATAAATAAAATGTATTATACCACAAAGAGATATGTGTTCTGTGATTATCTACTGCTAATTCTCTTCAAATAGAAATAAAGAAGAGAGAAAGACAACATTTCTTGGATTGAGCAGGAAATAAGAATCAGAGAGAGCGTAACTAAATGCCTAGTGCATCCTAACAGCCTCACTTGAATTCCATTTATACAAAGGATTTTTTCACAAAATATCAACACACTTTTTTGGATGTGCCATTTAGTCATTAAATTTTGTAAAATATTTGACCCAATCAAAGAATTGCCTTTGTGTATCATTCGGGTCATCTCGTACCGGGAAATTTAACATATCTATATAAAACAGAGCATTATTATTATTGTTTTTTGACAGCCAATATACCGCTTAAAAAATGATTCTTACCGTAAACAAACCCCACCTTAAAATGTATGGGATGCAAATAAAAAAACATTGACTTACACAGCGAAAACAAATAACGTATATTGGTATATGAAAAAAAATAACCTTTATTCTAACAATAAAGAACTAGTAACTAAAATACATAAAACCAATAGTGAAAATGCATTTTTACCCTTACAAATTGAATAGAGTTTACATATCCAAGTATCCAACACACCTTAAATCATAAGACAGATAATCTGAAAATTGCTCCTAGATATAGAATGGTGCAAATAAATACTCAGCATACTTGAATGCACCACCCTCTACTTGTTCGGAAATACCCTTCCGAACTTCAGATTTATCTACAACCTCTTTCGGAACATCCTATACTTGTTTTTGTACACTCCGATTTATGAAGTCAAGACATAATGAAAAGTTTATGCCTTGAAAACAAGTTATAGCGTTAATAAAAGCAAAGAAGGTTATGGTTATGCATAGAGAGTTCAAAAGAGATTGTCCAAACATTTGGAGAGTGATTCCAAGTTAAATGCTCATTAGTGACAAATATATTTCATGACACACGATCATATGAATACACAAGTACACATTAGGAGACTAGGAGAAAGTAAATTCACTGACTTAAGAGCCTAAATAAGGAACTCACTCAGTGTTCAAGAAGAGAAGTCAACTTCAAGACCAAAAAACTTTGAGTCGCGAAGGCATTGTAAAAGTCAGTCTTATCAGTTATCACATACTGGTATGGAATTTACAGTTTCAAGGAGATATCAACTTGAATTAAAAAAGAAAAAAGACCTTGTCCAATCAATGCTGTCGTTTTGGGTGCTAAAATCCAAAGTAGTTTATTTCGATATCTTCTAATTTGCAAATTAAAAAAATGGAAGCATATGATTATTTGATATTTATAGGCTTAAGATGGACATCCAGCTAGAGCTACGTGTTCTACCCTGTAGGAATGAGATCTAGACCAAATATAAACATTTTGGATAACAGAACTATAATTAATATCAAATTAACACACTGCAACTGATGGTTTCTCTAACTAAATGATGATTAACTATATTATTGACCATCAGAGTTTGTCTATAAATTACAAAAGACATGAAAGGAATTTTTCCTGCAAAAAAGGATACACTCTATACTTTGTTGAGAACTGTTGAGTTTAAAAAGCTTGTCGGACAACATTTTTCCATCAAAAACGTCATCACTCATCCTGCCAGCTATGTAAGTAGATTCAAGAATCCCTGCAGATCATAAACAAAACAGTAAATAATACCTCATCGTAATTGCAGCAACCTAAAAAGACAACAATGGAACAAACAGATAGGCAGACACCAAATCAATGAGCTAAGAAGAGGCGTAAGGGTTCATCAATACTGCAGATTTGCAGTTATATTAATATCTCATTTCATCCACATAACAGACATAGCATAAGATTATTGGACATGGGCCCATATAGAGAGTTGACAGCTTCGCTTCCCCATTAGGTGCCACCCAACCTTTTTCCAATTCACAGATTGTTTCAAGTCCTCATTGTGTGGACCACTGATGAACATATAACATATTTCAAAGATCGTGTAAAGCTTAAAGTTTAGGTTCTTAGCTTCAAAACAATAAACACCAACTCGAGTGGAATATATCACATTAGCCCAATTTCCATCGTGCTACAACACATGATAGCCCTCAAACAAACTTCTAGAGTCTATACTTCATTCTCCTAGACTCCTAGTATTCTAATTTAAATATCAAATTGTATTGCCTCACAGAGGCCAAATATGGAGGTTGAAGAGCAACTAAACCCAAGAGAAACATTTTTTTACCAAGTATCGCATTCAATTAACCCAAATCACTCTCTCAACATCCTAACCATGATATACATTCTTTAACTAGAACATTACTAGCCTACCTTTAGAAACCCTCTGCTTAAAATCTTAATCCTCTGGATTAAAATCTTAATTCTCTGATTAAGGGGGTGTTTGGGAGTGTGTTTGCCCCTGATTATCTGATAAACAAGTTTGAAGGGTTTGGATAACAAGATCTAGAAATCTATTTTTTGCGTTTTGATATACCCAAAACGCCGTTAATTAAATGCAGCTGGTGACTTGCTTTTTGCAAACGCGCTTTACTTATAATAACGAAATTACCCATTCACCCCACGCTTTACCTTTAGAAACCCTCTGCTTAAAATCTTAATCCTCTGGATTAAAATCTTAATTCTCTGATTAAGGGGGTGTTTGGGAGTGTGTTTGCACCCTGATTATCTGATTTTCACAGTCTGAAAACGCAAAAAAACAAGTTTGAAGGGTTTGGATAACAAGATCTAGAAATCTATTTTTTGCGTTTTGATATACCCAAAACCCCGTTTTTGAAATGCAGCTGGTGACTTGCTTTTTGCAAACGCGATTTACTTATAATAACGAAATTACCCATTCACCCCACGCTTTACCTTAAAACCGTTTCTGATTGGGTAGATAATTTCTTGTATTAATTGCTCTTACCTTTTTTTTCTTCACCAACATGTATTTGGTTGCTGTGTGAAAAAAACCCAAATAAAGAAGCGAATATAGCGGCTAAAGAGAATATATGAAAGTGAATACATATATAAAACCCTAATTGTGACAAAACCTATTTTCTAAGCCCAATATCAAATATAAGTTCGTGTTTTTTTAACGTTTTCTAAAGGGCTAAAGGCCCATCCAAGTTTCTAAATAACTAACAACAAAAATTAAAAGTATCACACTGGGTTTTTTGATAAATATGTCGTGAAGAAAAATAATTGTTATGCTATTATAAAGTATAGATTATACATTGTTTATATCAATAAAATCAGAATGTCCTTTTTCGTCATTTTACTACTAAAAAGATTAAATAACCTCATTTGCCAAACACTCAAAAAACTGATTATTGCGATATCAAATGGCATAATCAAATCCAAACACTAGATTTTAAAATCACATTTCGTAACAGCCAATTATCCGATTATCCGTTTTCAAACGCATAATCTATTTTGAATAAGCAATCCTAAACACCCCCTAAAATTACTAGTTTGATTTTTCAAACACAATGCCACATGAGAAGGTTTCCTGTGAAAAAATGGAAACTACATCCACACATAATCCTCTAGTTTGATGTGTATATGCCTCTTAACTTTTTTTTTTTTTTCCGAAAAGGAACATACATACAAAAAGTTTGGCATTATCCTACACTAGATAAAATCCTATCAAATAAAAGTTCTTGTTTTCTTTTTAACAGTCTCATAAGTAGCATCTCTATTTATTCTACATGTTAAGAAAATACAAATGTTTCTGTTTCAGTGAAAATAAGTTAGCTCGTAACATTTTATAATTGAGCTAATACTTGGTGTGCTAAAAGCCTTCGTAAAAGAACTAGTAAAACATGTTAGCTCTCATGAGTGTGTTTGTACTAACTAATGTCTCCAACGGCAGCTCAGTTAAGTGGCAATAAATTGAACAGCAACCATGATTGGTTATTCCAAAAGCAACTACCAGTATGAAAGCATAACACCTCTAAATACACATAATCAACTCTTATTCCGTACACTAACAAAATTCGGGGAAAAAAATGGAAAACTAAAGCTTGCTCCTGGAGCATCATTGACCTGCCAATTTTTCAAATACTTAAACATCAAATATATGTTGCTTATTTATCTCCAAAAATTCTATACGCATTCCATTCATTGCAAGAGCTACGCCTACGATCTCATATACAGCTCGTTAACAAGGAACCATTCCCACAAGATAAAAACTTGAAAACTCATATCAGACTAACAGTAAACCTTACTTGCAGCATACTTTTCTCGTGTTTACTTACATTTCTTGCTAAACAAACATTAAACTTCTATATAGCCTTCCTTTATCCAGACACACAAATGAAAAAGAGCTCAACAACATTCTACTAAATACACTGACCACGACTTTCGACTAGGAGAATAACCCCCAAAACATGTTACAAAACAACCTCCTTCCTACACAAGAGGGTGTTTGGGATTGCTCATTTTTTATGCATACCTGCTTATTCATTTACGCATTTCTGTTAATTTATTTATGCATACCTGCTTATTTTTAAGCATATAAGAAGTTAGGAGTGTTTGTATAATCCAAACTGCTTCTACTTATTGGGACAGGTTAAGCAGGTTCGAACAAGAAAAGTTGGATAACACTTTAGACCTCGTATCTAAGCTAAACACCTTTATATACGAGCAAATGAGCTGTCTCAATATTTTCATAGTCTATCAATTGCGTTTTTTTACAGCAAAAGGACATCCAAACACTAAAAGAGTGTTTGGTTTAGCTTATTTTATAGGCTTATCGGCTTACTGAAAATCGGAAAAGCCAAAAAGCTCACTTTTTTGGGCTTATAATCTTGTCAACTCAACTTAATGGCTTATTAAGTCCATAACCCTAACTTAATAAGCTAAAAAAAGCTCACTTTTTAACTTTTCCAATTTTCAATAAGCTGATAAGCCCGTACAATAAGCTAATCCAAACACCCCCCTCAATCCGCTTCCTAAAAAGAACCCCAATTAATGTTTATAACCTGTCCTTTTTCTACTATTATCCGTAAATTAATTACTTAGCATATCAAATATCTTAATGGCTTATTAAGTCCAAAAATCTAACTTAATAAGCTCAAAAAAGTCAGGCTTTTTTTACTTTTACAATTTTTAGTAAGCCGATAAGCCCGTAACTCAATCCGCTTCCTAAAAAACCCCCCAATTAATGTTTATAACCTGTCCTTTTTGTACTATTATCCGTAAACTAATTACTTGGCATATCAAATATCTTCGTTTTCGATAACGAAACTAAATCAAGTTATAACCTAAAAAATCAATCCAAACACCTTACAATGCTAAAACCACATAGCTTTAACCTAAAAAACTATACTTTACAATAAAGCAGCAAAAAAACAACACATTTACAATAAGTAGATAAAATCGTAGCTATACCTAAAAAGATGATGAATTTTAGCGTTTGATGATAGTTAAATGACGTACCAGATGGATTGTGTAAGGTGAAGAAGAAGAAGAAGGAGCTGAGTTTGAGTTGAGTTGTACTTATTTAGGGCTTCAGACGAATAAGATCAACAAAGCCCCCCAAATTATTTTATTTATAATTACTTTTTTTATATATATATGTTGTTAGAGAGGTGGGTGAAGTGGCTATTTATAAATTTTACGGCTTTTCTTCCAATAACACACCATTAAAAATACGTCGTTCATTTTAAAAAATACTCCCATAATGGCCGTTTTAGCTTTGGCCATGGGACGTGTAACGTGGTTATGGCATCGGGGGAGGTGCAGTTTAGTGGTGTCCAGGGACGGAGCTAGAAATTTGTATTAAAGGGGCTCAATTTTTTTCTCGGTAGTAATGTATAATTTTTTTTTCTAGTAGAACGTACAAATTCCTTGCGAAAAGAGTATCACTTATTTTAACTTCTTTAGTTTAGCGAGCCTTTTAACAAAAATGAGTCTATAACAGTCTAAAATTAGATAACACACTACAAATTTTTTTTTTATTTAAACATAATATAAGTCAAAATAATCTAAAATTTAATAAACTAAGATGAGAAGAGATAAGACTAGATTGAAAAAAATGGATATAAAAAGGAAAAAAATACCACTCATGCTATTTCAAAATGTGCCACTCATGTGCTCTTTAACTGCAACCCACGTGACTAGAGCATATCTTATATTTACCCTTTTAATATTAATATAAAATACACACTTCTTCATCTTCCCCAAGTCAACAATCTTTCTCATTTTGACATTTCACAATCTGCTATGCTTCAAAAACCTTAGCATCCGATCCATATTCTCTCTAAAACTTATTTTAAATTTCAGACCTAGAAATTAAGGGGGCAGATTCTGAAAAAACCTCAAAACGCTAGGTTGCACGGCCACTGCTCACGCTACAAGGTGGACCAGTTGGGGGTGGCCGAGCACCCTCCAGCCCCCTACTGGCTCCGTCCCCTAGCGGTGCCATGGGTTAAAAAACCGCGACACTGCACCCTTCATTTTATTATATAGGGTAAAAGCTATAAATACAATAGATTCATTATGAAGTACGAACTGATTTAAATCTCATTGTGCATAATATACTGGGATTTATGATTCATTATGCTATATATCTTTTATACATAAAAGAATTACATCATTTTGAAAAAACTTTTCCAAAACAATCTTATTGAAATTTTTTTTTTTGACCAATCAGGTTACTCTTTTTTTTACATGTTGCAAAAATCGAATATTATGATTGGCCAATAAAAGTCAAAATGAAGCTCAATTTGACCAAAAAATTAAATTTTCATCTCATTTATAAAATATGCTAAAAACATGTGTCAATTTTGTAAAAAAAGATGGTGTAATTAATAAAATTTTAGTTGTTAATCCCCACCTATATAAAACAAGGTTTCCCCCAACAAATCCTCCCCAAAAAAATACAAGATAATGACACATGTTATTTATTTTAATCTAATGGATCATATTCATTTTGGCGTCCCAACATTTATTTCACACAAAAACACATCCTAAAACACACCATCGGTAGATCAAACCACATAGTTATCACAAGAACAATAAACGAAAAACGTACTTCCAGAAATCAATTCAACAAAATAGTGTTACAAACATCATAGTCGTTAAATAAAAATCAATCCCAACTAATAATTCTTTACAACAATGAATCGCCCGATTTTATATATCATGATAAAAAATCATTCATGACCAAATGAAATCATCCACTTACATTTTTGTTGGAACGAATACTAAAAAAAGTAACCTCAAATCAATAATAGTTCAACAATGATTTGTTTGAGTTGGGAAGAACCTTAATTTTTGGGGCAAAATTAATTTAAAGGAAATCGTATATCGACAATTTAATTATCCTCACAATATCACAATAATTTATGGAATCAAACAATGAAGATTAATCAGTGTTCTTTAACAATTATCGAATATCAAACAGGGTATTTTTTTCTTTTTTATGTTATTTTATTTATTTATTTATTTGTATTTTGTCTATGATTAATGTACCCAATTGTATGTTTTATGATTAATTTACCCATTTGTTTACTCCATGCTTATCCTCATTTTGTTTTTTATTGATGATATGTACACAGTATGTCACGTTTTTGTTATTGTTATTTAGCAAATATCTGGTATAGAATTACAAAAAATTTAAATAAGGTAGTGGAAACCGTAGAGGGGGTGAATACTTTTCCGATTAAAACTTAAAACTTTTTGTATCAAATTATCAATTAACCATGTCATAATATGTAACGTGTCAAATATATTCTATGACTATATAATCTCGACGTAAGGATGCAATTAACGCGTTACGGCATGTAAGACCAACCCCTTAATATCACATAAGATTCCGCAAGAATAATGATTTATAGTAAATCAAGTTTCATCATTATTAGTCCGGTTTATTTTTCTTTTTTAAAAACATCCTTAAGACAAATAACAAGCACAAAGACAACCAACAATATCAAACAAGAATAAAAGTAAAACGATAGTAAAAAAGATATGTAAACCGGACACGATGATTTATAGTGGTTCGGTTACGAAGCTTCTCTTCGCCCTACTCCACTCCCATAGTACCCAACTCGAGAGTTACTTCACTAGATCAACAAGCTCCATTCTCGGCGGAGAAAACCTTACACAACGTAGCTTACACTAATCCAGTGCAAAGCTAAATACCGAGTACTTTACACAAGGTAGAACCAAACCTGTACATGATGTTGCCTACACTTTATCCGGTACAAGGCTAGATACCGGGTCCTTCTTTGGGTACAACCAAACCCGTTATGTTTTGTGTCCCAATATAACAAACCTTGTGTTTTATGGCACAAACACATAAACCATCTAATCTAGTTAGAGATACAAGAAGATGATAGAAGAGAAGATCCAAGACAATGTGTCTAATGGATATGATGCATAATCTAAATAAACTTCCATTGATAGGAAGCCTTCAAAGAATGAAGATCACAAGTTCTCTAAGCTTGTTGTGATAGATATTCATTTACGGGTATTTTTTTTACCTGCATAGGAGCCATCTAGGTACCTTAAATCATGACAAAATAAGTTGATGCTCCTAGATAAGTCTCAGCAAGAGAAGATTTTGCTTTCCAAGCTCTTGAAGCATAGGATGTCATCATTACAATGTTAAATAAGATACCATCATGCATAAACATATAACCTCATGTGTGTATGTGTTGCATGCACAAAAATAATTTGACATGTATAGCTGCAAGATTCGTGGATTCGCCTACACATGGCTCGAAGTTCTTGGAACTGAATAAAACAAATAGATTGATATTTATTTATGTAAACTGAGCATTTTACATTGTTATATTCATATGTGTTTATGTGTGAATACCTGCGTTGTGAACTATAAAAGAGAAAACTGAGGTTCCCTGGAGCACCAGAAGGAGCATTAGCTCCCATATCAGGAAGACCCTATAGATTAAATGTAAGAAATTTATTAATCACAATTAGAGGAAACATGCTTTTGAGACTTTATAAGATTACCTGAGAAAACATATCCAATGGGTTAGCATTCGATCCAACTGAAAGCATAGCTGAGCAGGGAGGTTTACAACATCTGGAGTATACAACTTTTGTTGGGCAGCAACATCTGGTTTGGTTTATAATATTATGGCATGTACATGTTATGGCAGTACCAAAGAGCCCTTGCTGCAATTAGTGTACATGTTATCCAAAATAGATTTTTCATCCTTAGTCTCCTTTTATAGTTCAGTCTCTTTCTTCTTTAATTTTTCACGTTGATTTTCAAGCTCTGTCATTTCACGCTCCTGATTGGAAATTAATTATTTAGTTTGGATGTTACTTCGCTAGAAAAAGTATGTTGCGAACTACGGATCCCTTTGAAAACTGCCTCTCCCATTTCTTTATTTTCTTTATTAGGGTTTTTTACAAGGGATGTAATATTTTAGGGTGCGGGGTTGTTATAAATAAAGGATTGGAGATGGGTACCAAAATGGGCCTACTTTTTCAGCTAAAAGCAAAAAGTATATAGTTTTTATTTATTTATTTATTTATTTTTACAACATAGGAAAACTACTTCAAAATTTTTAAAAAATCACTAATTTTTGGGCAAAAATGACCGGTTGGTACCCGGTTTCAATGCAACGTTATTTTTTAATTATATATATTTACTAGCTTCAAGGCCCGCCTGATGTGTGTCGAAAGCTTTAAATTTATAATACTAGATTTTACCCAACGAATGACTAACAACACAACACGGGCATTGTACCCTTTCGTATGTAATATAGCCTAAGGTAAGTCCAGGTCGTCGCAAAGGAAATGTAGCAATTAACAGAAGGTTTATCAAGAACAAAGCCAAATGATTGTCACATATCAAATAGCCTAAACGTGTGTATAATAGAGCAAAGTATCAAACAAGATAGGTTCATAGTAACATGATAGATAAAGATAAAGCAAAACCTTATATAAACAAACACATACAAGCATTGAATAACGGGTAGTTACCACAACAAGCATATCTACTCATAATGACATAGAATCCTTTCGGCCTATTTACTACATCATCACAAGCGCATTAAGATTGGTTTATATCGAATATGTATACTGATGAGGTGAAAAGTGTACCCGTTTTAGGGGGTCATTTAAGCCCTAATTCGTGTTAATATGATCAAATATTGCCCTAAATCGTTCCTTTTGTCATTTTAGGTACTTTTGAGAAGAATTCTGGAAAACACATCATTTTGGACGTTTTTGGAGCATAAAGTGAAGAAAACGACAAAGTCTCAAAAGAATGCTGGAAATCCTTCCTGACGGCGTCAGAGTCACACGGTGACGCCGTCAGCCAACCAAGACAAAGGAGTGGATTCTAACTATACGTGACGCCCTAAGAAGAAAATGTGATGTTTACACCTGACGGCGTCAGGTGTTAATAATCCTAGGTCGTCAGGTGTAATGTTAAAGAGTGACGGCCCAGAGCAAGTTTACAAGTGACGGCGTCAGAAGTAGATCTAGGCCATCCGAGAACCCTAATGGCGGCGAGCTGACCGCGTCAGAGCGTATAAGATGACGCCGTCAGAGTGTATTCTCTATATATACTTTTCTATTTTCCATTCATTAGTGTGCAACTTTTTGGGAACAAACCCTAGACGATTTTGACAGCTTTTTCAAGGGTTTTCACCATTGATTCTTCCATGTTCAATTAAAGATAAGTCTCCATTCAAATTAATCAATATGACTATGTGTTGGTTAATTATATCTTATGCTTGTCTGTAGCCCTTCGTAAAATTCCCGTACGATTAGTAAATATATAAACTGGAATAAAGATATTTCGTTATTTAATATCCCCTTTTTACGAGTGACAAATTTTTTTTATGCATAACGTATTATGTGAAACTCAATGACATTGTGAAATGATCATTTACCTAGGAACGATGCTTGCACACAAACCTAGATAGTCTAATTATCGCGAATATATTTTTAACGTTTATATTTAATAAATATACGTTTCGTATATTTATTGTACAATATTTATATATATCCGGAACCTACGAAAATTCCCGGGATTGGTCATTATTATTTTTGGAATGTAACCCGACTCTTGAAAACTCTCTAATTGGGCCACGTGACCCAATGGGCTTTTTAAACCCAACTATTAACTAAACAGACTCCTTAATTCTTTTTCTTTTCTTTTCCTGCTGGGCCGAACAAACAACACAAGCCCAAAGGGCTATAAGCCCAAAAACAAACCCCCTTGGTTATTTGTTTCTTCCAGTCGCGACCCCCCTCCAAACACACCCATTTTTCTTGCAAAATCGATACATAGGACCTCTAAATTTTTGCATAAACCGATTTACCACCCAGCTAGCTTTCGAAAGTGACCAACCTCATTCATTTTCATGCTCGTTTGATACACGAATTTTGACCAAAGNACGTTTAACCATTAAATTCGACACATTTTGTAAGTCCCTTGACCCATTCGAATATATGTGAAAAACACTTAGAATATTTCTAAGTCTAGAAAACTGTTTAATAACGATTTTTGCCAAACACTTTAGCCTCGTAAATATTTATTTCGACACATGACCAAACCATTTTATGACTTGACCATGTTAACACCTTGGTAAACAATTGGGAAACGTAATTTATTCAACCTATTGAGCTCGTTTAACCTATTTGCCCGACCCTTTTTGAATCAACCAAATCGTTTTCTATAGAAATTTAATAAACATAACGTGGGCTTATCAAAGCCCAATAAGCTTTTGAGATAAGCTGATCACACAAGCCCAACTTTTATATTTTTAGACTCATAAAACAAACCCAAGTCCAGGCCCAAAAGTTTCATAAGCCCAATGGACCTAAATTTGTTATTGGGCCTTATTATGACTCGTTAAGGCCCAATAGTGAGAATAAGTAATTTTTAAGCTAAAAAGCTATTGAAATAAGTTATTTGGAAGGTCCTGAGCTTATTTAAGAAGTAAAAATGTTAAATTTTGAATTTGGTAAATTTTGGACTAACTTTGCAAATTATTCTTAACCGGGGACTAAAAGTGTAAAAATTGTAAACTTATGGTAGAAACTGTAATTTCTGAAAATATAAGTCCTAAACTGTTAAAAATGATATTTGGAGTTGAAAAATGTAAATAATGATATTATTTAGACTTAAAATGAAACGAATCGTTAACTTTGGACTAACGGTGAAAGTTTATATTCGTTAAGCTTATAAATGTAAATTCTGGAAACTTAAGGGATTTTCTGTAAATATTATTTTATAAAAATAATATTAATGATTATATGGAAGAACGTGTA
>LBNU01025297.1:200010-232023 GCA_014162995.1 Artemisia annua
TAAATCAACTCATTTTCCGACCAGAACGGTTCAACCGGTTGAACAACCCGGGTCGAACCGGGTTTAAAAACATTATGTTTAATTCCCAAATCTTCAAACTTTTATTATTTTCCGTTTATAACCTATAAACTTTTTTTTATCAATAAACTATCTATCGCTATAAAATCCCGTTGCTATGCACGGGTACTCGTCTAGTTAAGTCTAAAATAGATTTATGAGAATGTTACAACATACAAAAATGATCATTAATATAAAAAGTATTTTAAGTACAAGAGTTATGTTATTCCTTTTCTCGTTATCATTTTGAGAATTTAAGAAAGATCATGTTCTATTTATATGTAGTAGAGAACTAGAGATGTGTGCATATTAAAAAAAAAAAAAAAAAAAAAACAATAATACCGAATGCATATGATTGTGATAACTATTAGAAGATCAACCTTACGTCAATACAATCATTAGATAGTCTGCCGATTAGATCTTATATTAGATAATTTATTGTATTATAATATAAAAATATTAAACGCGTTAACGTTGTTAAGAAAAACTATGAAATAGTCAAACGTGTAAGTTGCTCAAAAAATGGATTTCACATGGAGGGTACGGTTAGCTAGGTGTAGACGTGTAATGGACCTAATAAGCTGTATTGCTATATGTGCTCATGTCTGAACTTCGCACCTTTCATAAATTTTGCAATTTACAAGTAGATTTTAAAAAGAAAAGTGATAGTAACTCACCATGAAATGATTAGGAGTACATAATTTAAAATAACCGATCTCAAATTAATTACTTACTGCATGAAATAAAAAAGTTGAATTTATTAGTGAATAAATAGCCCCAAATACCGTATCAATAATAGAATTAAGTTTGTCACATTATCATTAACTAAAATTGATTATTAAGTTCAAAAAAATATTAATTAGTTAGTTGAGTGTAAAACTATATATAAAAATAAGTAACCAATAATGATTATGTTTTACAAAAATTGTATTATTTTTATCATACGACAATTTTGAGACAGAAAAAATATGATTTTATATTTATCATCAATTTTAAACTTTAAACGTATATAGAATAAAAAAAGTTAAGGGTTTGAAGGTGATTTAAACGACAAGTGTTTTGTTAATTTTTGGGGTGTGTGTGTTCTATAACAGTATAAGTTTTAAAATCGTAAAAATAGGAATGAAACACATTTTTTTCCCCATTTTGGAAACTTTGAGTCCTGGTCTTAGTAAAGTTTCACATGGAGTTTTTGAGCATGCTTTATGGGTTGCATGAACAGATGAAAGTGGATAAATAAGATGGTTAATGCGTATTTAGATTTGTTGGATAATGCTAAATCTGTAGACATTTTCTATCGATTCAACGTTTATCTAAAACTTGGATTGCTGCTTGATGCTCGTCGATCCCCATTGATTGGAATTGTTGTATTCAAAGCCCTATAAACATGATCTGTTGCGCCTAACACTTTTTATTGTTTAGTTTTGAGGAGTTTGGGTCTGTATAGTCTTTTGTGGGTACTTTGGTTTCGGGCAGTGTTTTGGCCTTTTGAGGGTGTTTGCTTGTAAATTTCTTCTATTTTGTACTTATTTTATGTGGTATCCTCCTTGGAGCTGATTTTAATACGAATAATAATATTTAGCCTCTTAAAAAAATCTCTCTTTTCATATGTTATACTTATGAATCATACATTTATGATACCACTTTTGATTCTCTTTTCATATGTTGGTATACGTATGTATCATACATTTATGATACCACTTTTGAATTATCAAATCATACACACATGTATATTCGTTGTATCCATATTATTAAATAGCAAAAAACAATGAAGGCCACGTATTGTCACAATCTTTCAATGCCCCACGTGAAATAATTCAATCCACAACTTTTAGAAGCTAATGTTGATATCTCACACGCCTCACAAAGTCACAAGTCACAACACGTGCGACTCTTGCAATCCGATTTTCATAATTTATTTTACTCTGTGATGTTAGAAAACGTTATGTTTATAAGTATGGAAGCCATTTACACCGGATCACAACTGGCATGACCAAAACCATACAGTGGAATCGAAAACTATGTAGTGATAAACTTGTTGGAAGTGATTTCAATTAAAGTCAACAAAGTTGACATGACTAAAAAGTTTTAGAAAAATCAATCCAAAAAAATGATAGCCGTATAAATCTCAAGAATAATTCTGTTAATAATTCAAAGGCATTCTACCATTCTTGGAGTACAATACATGAAACGTGCCAATATATTTATATTCGTGGACACATCAACGCTTTTGTATAGAGGAATGCATCAACACTTTTAGTCGATCTTCATTTTTATAATTATGCAAACGTTATCATTTATAGTCTGTTAAAACCTTAATATAGATAATTGTAGATTATATGATTTTTGAAATATAAATACATCTAAAAATAACGTGGGAAATAATTCGAAAATCATATTTTATCAACCGGTATTGACGATTTATTATTTCCAATAGTTCGATAAGACGATAATATAATTACTTAGAACACATAGTTTAGAAATTTGACAAACATCAATACTTTCACTCATTTTACAATAAACTCGTGGCGTTAAACAAGACATCTGATAACTAAGGTGCACACTAGAAAAGTATTTTAAAAAATGTTCAATAATGTTTACATGTAATATCATAAACTTAACTTAAATCATTATTTCTTTTAGAAAAGATACTTTTTCTCACTTATATCTTTAGAATGTCGGTAGTGAAAATGAAAGAACTACGCTTATTTTTTCCTTTTACTGCTGCAAGCGAGAAATTGAAATGAAAAAACTCAAAATTAGGAAATAAAAAAAACGTTTTTCGTTCAAACAAACATTCAAAAAGAAAATACAAAAGTAATTTTACAATTATACCCTTTTGATTTAAATAATAAAAATAAACTATTCCAAAAAATCATAATTGGTTGATGCTGCGTTCTCGCAGTTCTCGTAATTTATTTTGGTTCTGAAAAGGAACCTCACCCTATATATTACTATATATAACTTATATATCTTATTATATATATATAGTATATATATAACCTATATATATATATATATATTATAGATATATATATATAAACTAGTTTCTATGCTTTATAACAACCATTATCTCAAGTTTTAGTAATAATCAATCTTACATAGGAATAACATTTTACGTAGCTATGCTTGAAATTATTAAAAAACTACATATTGTATACTTTCAGTTTGAGTTTACATTTAAAAGAAATGAAGAAATGATAGGCAATGCCTAAAAACACACCTAACGATATGCCTAATAACTATGTTCGTAAGATTTATTGTTGTAAATAAGTGGGTTCGGCTGCTAAACCAATAACACTCTGCCCACAGCTTTTAGGCATCTTTATTACGACCTTGCCTATTCATTTCTCAAAAGAAATATCCATTGAACAGATAGAAAATTCACAAGTTTATTACATATAAATGAAATCATGCATGTTCTTCAATCAATACTAGTAATTGCAAAGGTACTTTCCGTAAAGTTTTTGTTGCAAATCCATTAGCCATAGAATCTAAACACAACCATGCTTGACTTACGTGCCAAATTAGAATCAATAAAAAAAAAAAAAAAAAAAAAAAAAAAACCCTCACAGACCAAAGTTATGGAGAAAACATGCTAGGTTCCAAAAATTTTACAAATAAAATTCATATACACATGTGCCATGTAAATATGGTGGGTGAGAAAGATGAAAGGAGATACATGTGTGGTGGGAGAAAATTTACAGTATCATTTGGTGAACAAATTTTGTAAACTTTTTGTTGATATAACATTTCTCCAAACTATGAATCTAATTTAGATAACATTGTAGATTTGTCAAAAGATTAATTAAACCCAATCATGATTTTAAATAGCAATTTAATTCTTACCTAACCTTGTTAAAAAAAAGTTATTAGTTAAATCTATATGTGCCTCTAGTCTTTAGTAAATATATCTACCTTAGACTTAGTAAGGGCCGTTTGTTGTAGACGGGTTTAGAATTAGGTTGGATTTTAGATTAGATTTGAATTTAGATTGATTTGATATATTTTTAATTAAAATGACGAGAGGAAACAAGTATAATAAAGTAATCATTCTATATATATATAAATGAAAATATTTAATTAAAAATTAAAGAAAAATATATTGGTTGAGTTAATAATGATACCCACTTAAAGCTGAATGCTGATAATAAAATTAGTCTAGCACAAAGGAAAAAATTGTGGCTCATCCCCATTTTGGGACACTACAAAAGCAAACCAAACCACAACATTTTTTCTATCAAACCCCAATCCTATCCTTCCCCAAACCAAACAGGGCTAACAATTCTCCTTCCCCCCNTTTTTTTTTTTTTTTTTTTTTTTTTTTTTTTTTTTTTTTTTTTTTTTTTTTTTTTTTTTTTTTTTACATTGTGTGCATATGTGTTTTGTAAAAAAAAAATGTTAACTACTAACTACATTATGACAATTGTATTTTTCTTTTATGCATATGTGTTTTGTATATGCACATGTATCTTTAAGAAGTATTACATAAATATACACAAACAACAAAACTTTAACAATCGATTCATGCAATTTCAAAAGTTGCAAATTGTATTACTCTAGTGATATGATATTCAACTTTATCACAAACATCATTATGTTTACACTTTTAATCAATTCTATTACAAATATATGAAGTGTGCACATGTGCATAATCCGAAATCTTTAACACTTGGTTCATCTTTTAGGCGTGCACATGTATTCCCCATCTAGTTCAAGAAGCCACGAAATCTGCACATGTCTTTTTAATCATTGTGCACATGTGTTTTTATCGTCTCGCGCACCTTACTTGTTTTAGACACATGTGCACTCTTTATATCAATCATGGTCCTCATCTTTATCAAACATGTTCGGTACCTGAAACTACAAAAAAATATTATTTTTTATCATAAACAAGTAGCAAACACATATGCACAATTTACAACATAAATGCATACCTCTTTTCTTGATTTTATACAACCTTTAAATACATATGCACACCCCTTTTATTAGTTTTTTACTAGCCGTGACTCGTAAAGATCATTTCAGTAAAGATCAGTTCAAAAAAATACTACATATTTAAAACATAAATGGAATCACATGATCTCTTTCAAAATACACAAACACCCCTTACGATTGCAACAACCTGTCCCTTTCATGCAGCAGCAGGTTTGTTTCACTTTACTTGATATATAAAGTTTTAAGTATTAAAGAAACAACTTGCTCTTTGTTAAAAAAAAAATGATTACGATTGCAACAAAAAAAAAAATTGTATCCAAACAGCTTTTCTTTTATTATGTAATATGTAATCACATGATCTCTTTTAAATATACAAACACCCCTTAAATGTTCATGTATCTTGATGACGGTTATTTATAATAACAGATGCTACCTCATGGGAGAGTCTACAATTACTATCACAACATATTTCATTTATAATATCATAATAAATAACGAATGATTAAAAAGAAAAAGAAAAAAAAAAACTCTTTGGAAATCACGAAAACCCACTAGGAAGAGAATGATAACAAACATATAAAGGAAACCAACCTCATTTAATCCATTCTTTTGA
Organism: Artemisia annua; assembly: GCA_014162995.1. NCBI lineage: Eukaryota > Viridiplantae > Streptophyta > Magnoliopsida > Asterales > Asteraceae > Artemisia > Artemisia annua. The sequence continues at coordinate 205,619 of LBNU01025297.1, forward strand.
ATTGCAGATCCATCTTGGCATAAATTTTCACATCAATAAAATTCGAATAAACGTGGCTAGGGTTTTTGTACAACGACGGATGTGGGTGGATTAAAGAATAGTGGAGATTGTGTTGATTATGGGAGGAGGCGGCTATGATCTTATTGAGGGTGGTTAGGGTTTTGAATGATAGCTTTTTCCCTGGATCTAAAAAAATGAAGTAACCGTGATTTCAAGTGATTCTAATCTTATGGGATGCTATTTTTATGGAGAATCAAAATACCATAATTGCCCTTTATATATTTATTTTTTCTAAAATAAGTTGAAGATATTTACAAAAATGCCATCTTGCATTGATATACTATACATTATGCATTATTAGTAGTAAAAAGGTGGTTCTCGCAGTTCTCGCAATTTATTTAGTTCTGAAAAGAACCTCACACTATATATATATATATGTATATATATATAATGTTTTTTTCCACACATAAGACATAAGTGATTTTTTTCTACTTCTCATTTGCAGATATCTTTTAAGTTTGATTACCAATTCTCATTTCTTAAAAACTTCAAATTCAGCTCTTTTCACATAAACATGATGCTGCAGATTAAATAACAATAATAATAATAATAATAATAATAATAATAAATAAATAAATAAATAAATAAATAAATCTGTCTATCTTGACTACTATCTTTAGTGGTGAGCAATTATTCAAAAGGCTTTAAAATGAATAATAAAATAGACTGTACACAAGTTTTCACTTGGACACGTAGTAATATACACGAGTACAAAATATATAAATAGGCACAGTATATTTTTCTCAAAATGTCATCGAAATATCTATAACACAAAATTCACGTGTTCATTTCTTTCACCCCCACCCAATAAAAATCATAAAAATAAACCCCCTCCTCTTCTTCATCGCCTACATTCCCCACACTCTGACAAAAACGACATCGTTCCTCTAATCTATAAATACCCCCACTCCACTCCACACTCTTCCTTCCTTCCTTCCTCCCCCCCTCTCTCTCTCATTCCGTTACACACACATGTAACAAACTAACAACAATTTGTTACATTTTCCCTCCATTTTTTCTCTCTCACACACTCACACACCTTCCACTGTGTGTAAAAAAAACATGCTCGATCTCAACAACTTATTCTCCGTTATGAACTCCGTCATGAAAACGACGGAGATTCATTCCGTTACTTCTTCCGACGTACTTACCGTCATTGACGACGACGAATGCGTCTCACACAGTACTAACAACAAGCAAACACTTAATCACATCGATATGTTGAGCAAAATGTGTGAACTAAAAGATGAACATGAATCAGATCGATCGGATGTGAGTTTGATTACTAGACAGTTGTTTCCGGTTGGAGCTGAAGAAGAAGAAGATGAGGGAGTAGGTGAGAAATCGATTACGTCATCTCCGATATCTTCGGATTGGTTGAATTTGAAGGTGCTTGAATATCAACAACCTGCTATGTCGCAACCGGTGAAGCCGAGGAAAAGCCGAAGAGGTCCGCCTTCTAGAAGCTCGCAGTATCGCGGTGTTACGTTTTATCGGAGGACTGGACGTTGGGAGTCGCATATATGGTGAGCTCATTTTATCATATCGTTAATTATTTACTTATTCTCTGTTTAATTGCTTATTGTGTGATGTTATTATTTTGTGTACTAATTGCTTAACGAAAACTTAGATCAGCGTGCATCACTAGTCAGTTGTCTAGTTGTACTGTACAATATGCCGATGCACGTCGTTGTTCTGTATATTCTCTGTTTAATTAGGTATATGTTGTGAATTCAATGATATGAAATGATGTTATTGTTTTGTTTAATTTGAATCAACTGGTTGTATAATAGGAGTTTTGATATAATTTGTCTAATGATGGATGATCGATTTGAATTGCTTAACGAAAACTTTGATCAGTGTGCATTACTAGTTGTACTGTACAATATGTTGATGAACGTCGTTGATTTGTATATTTAGGAAAGTTTTGATTCATATGAAATTATGTTAGAATCGTGATGTATTTGCTAATTGTTTACTTAATATGTTAAATCTCGTCGTGTGTAATTTGAATCCGAGTAGTAGTATGGATCAACTGGTTGTATAGTTGGAGTTTGATACGGAGTATAATTTGTTTGTACTTATGGATGATGGATTTGAAGTGGTTAACGAAACCTTAGATCAGTGTGCATCACTAGTTGTACTGTACAATATATCAATGCACGTCGTTGTTCTGTATATCCTCTGTTCAGTTCAGATTTAGGAAATTCTTTTGTGATATGAAGTGATCTGATTGGTTGATGATATATTTGGAAAGTTTGTAGTTAATAATTTGCTCCATGCGTATCATTAATGAACAGGATAATCTGTTCATGCACATATCAGTGACTTGCTAAATCAGGAAAGTGTTTAGTGATGGATTTGGAAAATTGCTTAGTTAATAGTTTGATCCATGTGTATTTACTGTACAATATGTGAAGGAATGTCTAGCGTAATTTGTGTATGAGAACTAGTAATACGGAATATAGATCAACAGTTTGTATAGCACAGTACGTAGGAGTTTGATTGTTTTTATGATACTGAAAATCTAACTGTGAAGTCTGCATCATTGGTTGTACAGTACAATAAGTTGATGCATATTTTGAGTAATTTGAATCTGAGAACTAGTATGGATTAACAGGTTGTATAGTAGGAGTTGATACTGGTGGATGATGGATTTGAAGTGCTTAACTAAAACTTAGCTCGGTGTGCGTCACTAGTTGTACAGTACAATATGGTAATGCATGTGCGTAATTTGTCGCTGATTGTGGATCATCAGGACAACGGGTTGTATAGTACAGTAGGAGTTTGATTGTTTTTATGATATTGAATGATCTTACTGGTGAATGATGGATCTGATTTGCTTAGTGTTCATCACTGGTTGTACAGTACTATATTTTTGATGCATATTTGTGTAATCTGAATCTGAGAACTAAGGATTTTGATTAGAAAGTGATTATATGATATCAAATGATCTTTTACTGGTGAATGATGGATTTGAAGTGGTTTACATAAGAATTGCTGCGTGTGTGCATCAATGGTTGTACAGTAGGATATATTAACGTACATTTCGCGTGATACTGAGTTTGACAACTAATATGGATCAACAGGTTGTATTGTACTGTAGGAGTTTAATATAACTTTGTTTAATTAGGAGTGTTTTATGACATCAAATGATCTTACCGGTTAATGATGGATTTGAAGTGCTTGAGTAACATTTGTTTAGTGTGCTCTGCTTGTAAGGTACAGTATGTTAATGGACGTCATATAATTTTGACTTAGGAGAACTAATATGGATTAACTGGTTGTGGAGTAGGAGTTTGATATAACTTTTTTATTAGGATTTAGGAAATTGTCTTTATGATATTAGATAATTCTACCAGTAATGATGGATTTGAAGTGGTTAACTAATAATTTACCGACTGTGCATCTCTTGTTGTGCGCGGCACAATATGCTAATGCACACCTCACGTAATTCTGACTCTGAGAAGTAAGAAATTATATGGATCGACAGGTTCTAGGAGTTGCTATGAGTTGTTGATTGGCAGTGATTAAAATGCATCTTATTGTTTTGTTTGATGATGCTATGATCTGATATCTTTGCATTTTATGTGTTCAGGGATTGTGGAAAACAACTATATCTAGGTGAGCATAATGCTTTAATACTGTATCCTAATATTGTTGGAAGGCACAAAATAGTCTTGATTTGATGTATTAATTGATGTTTGTCTGATTACAGGTGGATTTGATACTTCTCATGATGCTGCTAGGTGAGTGTCTCAATCTGATAAACTCTATTTAGGCTGCACAGTTTTAACCTTTGTTTTGATTTAATTTGGTAATTCTATCTTAGAGCGTATGATCTGGCTGCAATCAAGTTCCGTGGACCTGATGCTGATATCAACTATGATGTAAAGGAATATGAGGACGATATGGAACAGGTGGAGACAATTTAGATGGTTTGTGGTGGGGAGGTGTTTGTAAGTTTCATAGTGACTATTAAGGTTTAACTTTTTCAAACTGATGCAACAGGTGAAGAACTTGTCAAAAGAGGAATTCATTCATATACTGCGTCGACAGAGTAGTGGATTCTCACGAGGAAGTTCAAAATACAGAGGGGTAGCCCGTCACAAATGTGGCAGGTGGGAGGCTCGCATGGGTCAGCAGCTTGGCAAAAAGTAAGGAACTATTGATTGAACTATTTTACGTGATTTCAATGCAACTTCTGCAGATAAAAACATCGTATAGCTCTAGTGGTAGTCTTAATTTAGATGCTCATGATCTATATTTAGGGGGTGTTTTATCAATATGATTATGTTTAGGGGGGAATTTTTATCAATATAAGAATAAAATTCTTGGTTTCAGGTATGTTTACCTTGGATTATACGATAATGAAGTAGAAGCTGCAAGGTTAATGGAATTTTATGATAACACAAGTCAATAGTTAAAACTGTCAGCATCAGTTATCTAAAGTTTGTAGTGTGCATGCTCAAACATAATAACCAGTTTCTTTTCTGGATGGAACCAGGGCTTATGACCAAGCTGCTATTAACTATAATGGAAGGGAAGCTGTCACCAACTTTGAGCCAAGCACATATGGTGCGGCATATAAGAATTTGGCAGGAAGGGATGAAGGTACTATTGATTGCTTAAAGTCCTGTAGTCACCGTTTCTATGAATTTTCTTTTCCCAACTTGATGCAAGTTTCTATTTGTTGATGTGCTCATGATCTGATTTTTTGGTTGGTGCAGCAAGTGGTCACAATCTTGATCTTAAGCTATGGGCTTCTCCTACTACAGATGGCCCAAAGAGGAATCGTGTTCAGAATGTGGATAGGGGTTCTACAACTGGTGCATTCCCTTATGGTAAAAGACATAAGGTGTGTTTTCTCTCTGTTTGATGGGTCCTGTCTATATATCATTGGCTTACACAATTTAAGAGAATAAATATGTTGAAATTAACAGGTGCATATAAGCTGTTCAGTTTGCAGTAGTTGCACTACTTTGTCAGTCTTATCTTGAAGTCTGTAATAGTAACTGATGGCTTTCCATCTCCCTTTGGATTTTCAGGTTGAGAGCGTTGCTCCAATTTCTATGGGTGGAGAATCCTATTATGATCCAACAGCCATACCCCAGCCCTCTCGATGGCCCAGCATGTATTCCGATCGTATCCCAATTTATGAGGTAATTATTCACAGCTAAAGCATATTTTGCTTCGATAAAGTTGTTGGAATTACTTTGATAGAAAGGTTGTAGACTAGTAGTTAGGGAAAACCAATTTCTTGTATGACCTTTAGCTACAGAAGCTATCTATTCCTCGGTCTAATTCTTTTGCAATGACTTATAGGCTAATATAAGGAAGTCATATGACCAAATTTTTATGCTTTTATGTATTTAAAAGGATATCAGTGAACTTAGAAAAGACTAAATCTGGGATAATCTTCATTGACAACAGGAATGGAAAACGGGAATGAAATCTGCAGGCTATGTATCTTCACCAGGAGTATCAAACGCAGCATGGCAAATGCAGATGGCGACTGGTCATCATGCAGTTAAGCCCATTCCCGTTGCCTCTAATGCAGCACCATCAGGATTCACTTCTTTTACCAGCTTCATGGACCCCAGTTTCTTATCAAACATAAACATGCAGAACAAGACTTCTACCCACGATACCTTCAATCCAATGCCTATGGGCACTTCTCAATACTAAAATGGTACAACCTATCTAAACTTTGTTCAATGGAGTATGACTAGCCCATAAATCTCTTTCGTTGTTTGTTAGCTGACTGCACAAATTCTAATGTCACACAATTCATTTCCTGTTACGGTTATAAATATTGTAAAACCTCTGGTTTCCCTAATAAGTGTGTGCAATGTCGCACGAATGCTCAGGTTTGATTGCTCCTGAACATGCTATAGAATTATGCTAGACTACATGTACAAATATGAAGTAATCAAGTTAATGTCGAGTTTCACAAGGATGTTTCACCAACTTGCCCCGAGTTGGAACATTGTCTCGGCTAACAGGAGCCTTCCATATATCAAACATATAATGCATAGTTTAGAATATGAGTTGATGTTAGATTGTTATGCATGTCATGATTGTAAGCTTTTAAACTCATGTTGTACGCTATACGATCATAAAATAAAATTTTACCAAAATTAAAACAAAATACCTGAAAGAGAAAACTCAAACAACAAGCACCCAAGAAGTTTTCATTTCATCAAACCAGATAAGTTAAGAAGGTGAGTAATTTACATTCCAAATACCTGAGTGTATACATCTCCTGAACTGGGCATTTGGAACTTATAATCACTGTAGCTAGGCACTAATTTTTCAAATCCTAACATCTCATTCCTCTGAGTTTGTTCTGTCAAACCGACTTCATTTCTATTGTTAACTTGTTGAGTCCCATGATCCAAGTGCGCCTGCTGATACCCGTTTGAAATATGACCGTTTGCAAACTTCGGCTGCAAGTACTGTTGTTGGGTGTAGCTTTGGTGGCGTTGATCCACAAACCTAGGAGCAAAATCACCATAATAATTGTCATATGAAGAAGGAAAGTGGGGCGTGTTGTGTTGTTGGATATAGGAGGTTTGAGAAAATTGAGGTTGGGGATGATATTGTGTGGTAGATGCAGATTGTTGTTGTTGCATCAACAGCCAGCGTTTTGTTTCATCATCAGATGAACTCGACCTCATGTCAAAAGACGGGGATTTGCCTCTGCCAACAGCCATTATGGCAGGATCGATAAGATCATCACTACTGTTGCTTAGATTCACTATCGATGGCATACGATAATGACTGTTTGACAAAGAATTGTTCATATATCCTGAAAGAATTGTAACAACGAGAACACTATTAATTCAAAATAATGTTTATGACTAAAAGAAAGGATAATCATTAGCGTTAAGGGGAATGATATCACATACCTGAGCTGGCAGATACAACCTGTTCAGTTCTTGTGCCTGAGAGAAACCCAGGAGGGGGCTTTGAAAATCCTGGCGGTGTCACGTTCTGAGCTCTGGATGCTGTCATACGAAAAACAGCGATTTAGAAAGGGCTACATATTATAACATGAAATTTCATATCTACACCAAATTAGAACTCTAGACATAGATAATGAAAATGAATTGTGTATTCTTATAGAAGTTGCTGTCTAGTATCAAGAACATTAATTTCTTATCCGCCCACAATGCTAAATGATTCAAAAGAGTAATAATAACTGGAAACTGACAGTGACTTGTTAACCCAGGCACCAATAGTCCAGTATGAAATCAAAATTGGCATTTAGTAGCAAAATATTGATCCTATAAGGAGATAGCAGAAGCTTAGATTTCTAGATAAAGGTGTGCAAGTGAGTATGGCGGTAGACATACCCTGATACTGTGGCTTATATATACAGTCCTGGTTCTCCCTAAAATCTTGGAACATGGAAAACTTATCCAACTCTTGATTCGCATGACTCTGTTCATTTGCAAACGAAAATCTTGATCGGTCAGTATTTTGTAAGTTCCAGGAAGGACCATCCCACCCATTTTTTCCTTCATACAGACCAGCTACAGTTTGAGGCAAAATTGAATCATCATCACACCCATCAAAATCCATGGACAATATATTTGATATTATACTGCTTTCAACCGCAGCAGATTGTTCGTCATCATTCACAGGACTACCACCATCAAGCCGCCTCAGGTGCTCTACTATCTCTTCATTCGAAAACGATTTAGAGCTCCTATATATCCTATCTGAGTTGGCCGAACTTTGAAACCCATCATTCAATGCAAAATTTGTACATGCAGACTTTTTAGAGGCTTCATCTGCATAATTATATACACCATTGTGGTCTGCGCTATAACCATTCCGACTATGGGACTCTGTATGCCGCCAAGGATGATCACTGTCGTTCTTAATATCCACAGCAGGAACGGAAGGATATACAGAAGCTTTCTGACTTGAAGTGTGTAAATCTAACCCCAAACCAGATTGTTCTTTTGTAATGTTAGTGTCTTTAAGCAATAGATTAGCTTGTTCTACCGAACTTGGTATAGAAGCTTCTCTAAAAGGCTCACTATATAATTTGCTACTGACCACTCCACTAATGGATTGTTCAGGAGTTGATGATTTTATAGACACTAAATCTGAATCTTCATCGTTAGCATGAATACTTGTATTGACACATACAGAAGACATATCAGAACACAAATTTAGCATCTGCCCTTCTGTAACTGAGTTCACATCTACATCTTTATCTGAACCTGAACCTGAATTACAAGACCTTCCAACAATATCTACAAAACTTGTATGTTTGGATGATTTAACTATTCTATCCTTCTGATCACCGGAAGCTACTGCAGCATAGGCTACATCCTGAACAATGAGAAAGAAACAAACTGTTATAATTCAGTCCGATAGATTTAGGTATTTCGACACAAAACTTGGTTAGACTAATAGAATTAGTTTGTTCCAATATAAATGAACAATTGATTTTTGCCAGTCTGAACGAATTAACAGAAAGTATCTTACCTTCAAGCCACTGCTAAAAACAGGTTCCTCAAACGAAGAAGCACTGCGGCTATTTAAATGATCATCTACCGGTGATGGTAACATACTTCCCGAGCGTTTATGCAAATATTGGGCTGCACCAACAATTTCCTGAACTCTATTCCTGAAATACAAGTAATTCATTAAGATGTTTAACTAAATGCAACACATAGTATTATACTATAATAAGAGATATCATAAGTGGAAATCAAACTTTTGCACGTAATACCTAGTATGAACTGCAGCTATTTCATCTTTGCCAAAACTATCTTCTTCAGCGCCAATACTATGCAAATATAAACAAGCAACATTGTTGCAGGGCTGATCAACAAAAACAAGAGAAAGGTTAGCTCTCCCAAGGATTAACATAAAGTTTTGATTTTGAAACATCCACAATTGATCAACTCATGCATACCGTATTCCTTAACCATGCATGACAGTATTTTGCTGTTCCAAATGATGCTCTGCAAATGATGAATTTCACATGATTATCAGATATAATGTGACATACAAGTGAGAGGGATAGAAGCCTGAAGGCTGTGTACTTGCCTTAAATATCTACCATCCAGCACATAGCCATGCACAGATTGAATACACCGAACTGCTTCTTCCTCTTTGGAGTACGTAATATATCTGGTAGTATAAGAGGGGGAAATTATAATCAGAAACTTATATATAAGATCATGCCTACTAAAGAGGATAAATCTCATATGGACTCGATTTATCTTGGATGCTACATATCATATTAAATCTACTAAAGATATCATCAACTAAGGGCTAGCAACTCTTTTCAGAAAAAAAAAAAAAAAAAAAAAAAAAANTAATAGAAACCAACAATGACTTCTTAACAAGGCTTGGTCTCAATTTCCATTTTTCTTAATCCTGAACAGAGTATGCTTTCGCCATTTAACAAACAGGTTTATACATCAGAATTAGCCACAATCCATATTGCAAGAAAAAAACAAAGATTTAAAAAAATAATGATGATAGCTTTAAAACATACACACTACAGGTATCATTGACAAATGATTGAAGAGTCCCGCCTGCCGTCCGAGATAAGGAAATCTTAGTAACTTTTCCATATTGGCCAAAATAATCTTTTCGCTGCAGTAACTGCACAAGAGAAAAAATAACTTGATTACAGCTATACTACATAAAATTTTTAGTGGCCGAAGAAAAAAAAAATGAATAATAAAGGGACAGGTGCGCACATCTTCATCAGCTAGACTAAGAGGCAGCCCAATAATATATGCCATCTTTCGCTGAATAACTCGAACACTGCTAAGGTCCTTCCTTCCTTCATTTGTTTTTTGCTTTGGCTTTGGCTGCTTCTGTTTACGACTAGAACTATTGGCAGCCACCCTACACATAAGACAGAATTTATAAATCTCAGTGTGAACTTAGAGGTAAACTATAACAAAATTGAAAAAGTAGTTAACCTCTGAAAATTTGATTCCAACCCTACAATTCTATCCTTATCATAAGGTGCGCGACATGCTGGACACCGTCCCTCTGTTGCATCTTTCTCTGCCATGTCCATTATGTGATGCCAACACCAAACACATACCTGCAATGACAATAGTAAATTCAAAACGATTGCATGATACACCACATTTTTATTAAGCTAATAAACCACAAATCACTTTGTTGATAATCAATCACGAAAAGAAATACATATAGAGTGGAAGTGAGGTTGAAACTTGCATGGTTAAACATATATACAGCAGAAAAATCATACCAATACCTCCACCACCTAATAAGCCCTAGAAAGCAACAGTCTTTACTCTTTTTAAGCGGACTAGTGTTTGTCATTAACCACTGTGATAAGGTCCTTGGTTTCCTCACAGCAGTGGTCACGGGTTCAAACCTTGCTAGGTGTGCACATTAGGGGGTGGCCAGGGAAGGGTTGGAAACGGTACTGGAATTAACCCAATGAAAAAGGCTCGCCCTCCCTAGGTAACCTTAGGTAACCTAAACAGGGAAAACCTCATCCGTTTACCGTATTCAAGGCTCTTACATGTGTGAGATGTGGAATGGATTTACCCTAACATCCATACTCCTTGCCACCAAAAGAATGTTGAGAACATAAAGTTAAAACGCAATTCCCTAAGCTGCAAACAAGACCTCATTATAACAATGTCGTAGAAACTCAATGCAAAGCTGCCCCACCTTAGCCAACCTCGGTCAACCTCCACCACTCTTAGCATCCTTGTGGGTCTATGTTATAAGTATCTCTAAACTACTTAAAACACCGTTGCCTTTGCTTTTTATGCCACCCAAACCTCTGATAGTATATGCCAATATCTAATCCTATACCGTAAGGCAAAATTTTTGGTCCTGTGAGATATTGTTTGTTCAAACCAAACATGCCATCACCGCCTCAAATACTTAAACATAGACAAGTAAAGTGATAGTGGGTCTAACCGTCTAACTTATTGGCAACGTAATATACCTAAACATAGTTAAATCTCGAAACTTTACTAAACAGGAAATCAACAGTGTGTATAAACCATAATTCCTTCCATCCAACATTACATTACATTAAATTGGCAAAACGAACGAAAAAAACTCACCTGGTAACCGCATTTACAAGGCTTCAACTGCAAATCAGTCCAATCCATCTCTTCAGCACACAAAGGGCATCTCTTCTCTCCTTCATTACTCATTATTACTTTCTACAACAACAACAAAAAAAAGCACCAACCTTTAACCCAAAAAAAACACAAAAAAAAACCTTAAAAAAACAGTATCTTTAATAGTAAAAAACAAAAACCCTAACTTTCCTAAAATAAAATAAAAAACCCAGATCAAAAAAGTATCACATTAGACATAACAAACATAAAAACGTGTTACAGTAGGCGCATTAATGTGTTAAAAAAGGAAAAAAAGAGACTTACAGTGTGATTGATTGAATGAACGAATGAATGAATTAATGGTGTGTTGTTGTTTAAGGGGAAAAGCGAGTGTACGGCACAAAGAATTGAAAACCACAGATTTGTGAGGAGCTTTTATTTTTATCAGAGGATGGATATGGGGCTTGGCTTGGCTGCTTTTATATTTTTTTTGTTTTTATCTTTAATGGGCCACCCATGTCTAGTCTAGTTATCGACTCCTTTTCCTATTCCTATTCCTATTCCTATTATTATCCTACTCCTACCTATGTTTTCCTTTTTTCCAATTAAAGTATTAGGTAAACTTAGAAAAACTCAAGAAGATTATGATTAAAATTTGAGTTTAGGGTTTATTTATTTATTTATTTTTGCAACTTAAGCTAATGTCAAAGATTACTTATGTAATGTAACTTTTCACGTAAGGATATTATTCGTTAAGTAAGATAACTTTCAAGGCCTATTTGTGTAACTTTCTGTTATACAGACAGACCCTGAATTTAACTGAGGGACGGTTTTTGTAGTCAAAGTTTTAACCTAAAGGATGTTTTTTTGCAATTTTTTAGGACTGTTTGTGTAACTAGTGATGGACCGCAAGGATTTATTTTTTATTTTTTTTTTTTTTTTTTTTTTGGTCACTTTACCAACAAAAGTTATCGTTCATTGAACAGTAATATTTCCTGAAATTGTTTATGTTTAGAATTATACTAGTACTCGTGCATAGTAACGAGATTTTATAGCGGCAGATAGTTATAGTGATAATAAAAGTTTAAGAATTTGAGGATTAAACACATTTAAACTGAATTAATATAATATGGGTTATGGGTTATAAACGAAAATAATAGTAAAAGTGTATGGTTTCCAATTTTCTTAATTTTTCAATTTCAAGAATATTAGTTTTTCCTTTATATAGAGTATAGATATAAGTATAGTTTAATTTAATTTAATTAGGTTAGATTTTGAATTGTATTGCAAGTAGGGTTGTGAAAAACCTTTAACAAAACTAAACCAAAAAAAAAAAAAAAATTATTTTGATAAATTTTGTTTAGGTATTCATTAAATATTCGTGTTTTGTAATCTTTAAGGAGTTCTGATTTAGAGTTGTTATAATGTCCATTAAACAACACATAATTAAATAAGACATAGTACATACATTAACACATTTTTTTTGAAAAAGCACCAACCTTTAACCCAAAAAAAACACAAAAAAAAACCTTAAAAAAAACAGTATCTTTAATAGTAAAAAACAAAAACCCTAACTTTCCTAAAATAAAATAAAAAACCCAGATCAAAAAAGCATCACATTAGAGGTAACAAACATAAAAACGTGTTACAGTAGGCGCATTAATGTGTTAAAAAAAAGAAAAAAAGAGACTTACAGTGTGATTGATTGAATGAACGAATGAATGAATTAATGGTGTGTTGTTGTTTAAGGGGAAAAGCGAGTGTACGGCACAAAGAATTGAAAACCACAGATTTGTGAGGAGCTTTTATTTTTATCAGAGGATGGATATGGGGCTTGGCTGCTTTTATATTTTTTTTGTTTTTATCTTTAATGGGCCACCCATGTCTAGTCTAGTTATCGACTCCTTTTCCTATTCCTATTCCTATTATTATCCTACTCCTACTACCTATGTTTTTCTTTTTTCCAATTAAAGTATTAGGTAAACTTAGAAAAACTCAAGAAGATTAGGCTGGGCACTAACTTGACCCAATTTGCATCATCATTCCGGCTGCCATCTCAGCTTTCTCTCTCTTCAACCCATTTTCACCTCTCTCCTCACTAACGTGACCCAATGTATATTCAACGTTCAAAAAGGAATAAATGCACAGCTCTTCATGTTTTGAATTCGGTCACCAAGACGCTCGAATTGGAATTTTGGAACGGCGACCGAATTCCCCACTAGGGGGTCGACCGATTTCAAATTCGATCGTGGGAAGTGCTCGACCGATTTATTCAGCCCCTTAGTGGGCAACCTTATGATTCAAAATTTGAGTTTAGGGTTTATTTATTTATTTATTTTTGTAAGTTAAGCTAATGTCAAAGATTATTTATGTAATGTAACTTTTCATGTGAGGATATTATTCGTTAAGTAAGATAACTTTCAAGGCCTATTTGTGTAACTTTCTGTTACATAGATAGACCCTGAATTTAACTGAGGGACGGTTTTTGTAGTCAAAGTTTTAACCTAAAGGATGTTTTTTTGCAATTTTTTAGGACTGTTTGTGTAACTAGTGATGGACCGCAAGGATTTATTTTTTATTTTTTTTTTTTTTTTTTTTTGGTAATTTAATTTTATAAAAAACTTTTTTTTTTTTTTTTTTTTTTTTTTTNGTTTGTGTAACTAGTGATGGACCGCAAGGATTTTTTTTTTTTTTTTTTTTTTTTTTTTTTTTGGTCACTTTACCAACAAAAGTTATCGTTCATTGAACAGTATTATTTCCTGAAATTGTTTATATTTAGAATTATACTAAACGAGTACTCGTGCATAGTAACGAGATTTTATAGCGGCAGATAGTTATAGTGATAATAAAAGTTTAAGAATTTGGGGATTAAACACATTTAAACTGAATTAATATAATATGGGTTATGGGTTATAAACGAAAATATATAGTATAGATATAAGTATAGTTTAATTTAATTTAATTAGGTTAGATTTTGAATTGTATTGCAAGTAGGGTTGTGAAAAACCTTTAACAAAACCAAACAAAAAAAAAGCTTTTATTTTGATAAATTTTGTTTAGGTATTCATTAAATATTCGTGTTTTGTAATCTTTAAGGAGTTCTGATTTAGAGTTGTTATAATGTCCCTTAAACAACACATAATTAAATAAGACATAGTACATACATTAACACATTTTTTTTTGGAGTTGTTATGATGTCTTATTCATATTGAACTAAATTTTCATTTAGAAAAAATAAACTTGAGCTCGAAGGAAATTAGCACAATAATTTTTTATTTTATTTTTTATTTTTTTTGCTTCACTAACATGTTAGATCAAGTGAGAAGCTTGGACATAAGAATGCATACGAGATTTCGTGATCAAGAGTATATAAGCATGAGGAATGAGAAGTATATGCCTAAACCACTGAGGCGTGTTGTGTTCATTGGTACCATATGTATGAGTTTCGACCATAAGGATTCGAGCGCCAATAAGCTACGTAGGAAATGCTAGTACTTACTTGTGTTGGTTTTGAAGGAAACTATCATCATCACTCACCTCAGATTCGGAGGTGTTTGGTACAACATAGAATTAAAAGTATGATCAATTGTATAACTGTTATTATGTTGCAAAAAAAGCCTACAAGGCCGATTAATCGTCTTCTAAGTGCTAAGCAGTCACAAACCTTTTTGATTTGTGCAAATTGTTCAAAAAATCGGTCAACGGTGGTCAAACTTTCCCGAAACCTGAAAATCTCGCTGGAAATACCCATACCTCGTCGAAAACATGTTTAATCACTTTTATTCGTTGTTTATATCTATTACAAGTTTTTTTTTCCAAGAAAAATTTTGTCGAAAATACATAAAACTCGCTGAAAACGCTAATCCAATTAATCAACGATTAATCGCCGTCTAAACCGATTACGGTCGACCGGCCGACTAATAAGAATCAAAAATAGTAAAGGGACCATAAGTGTAACTCCCACAAAAATAGTACAGTCTAAAACACAACCACACATAACCGTTAAACCCTCACCGGATAACAAACTCCGGCGCCATGCTCCGGCCACCGCTCCACCACCACCACACCTCACTCTCACTCTCATTTAACCCCAAACTCAACCTTATCTTCTCATCACCATCACTACACAACCAGCGCGTATGCACACGCGCCTGTTATCACATTCTTCATCTTCACAAACTGCATCAGTTTCAGTTGCTGATGATGATACTATTGAGTGTCACGTGCCTGTCACGTGCGATGATTCCATTCCTGTTAGAGCTTATTTCTTTTCCACTAGGTATAATAATAATATTGTTACTATTATTATTTATTATATCATCGGCTTATGAGCTTATCTGTTTTCGGCTTATTTTGTGCTTATGAGCTTATTTGATTTCGGCTTATATTTCATAAGCTCTAATTTTCCAGCTTATTTTGAGACTTAAGGGCTTATATAAGCTTATTATGACATAATAAGCTTACATGACTAGTCTCAAAATAAGCCGGAAAATTAGAGCTTATGGAATATAAGCCGAAATCAAATAAGCTCATAAGCACAAAATAAGCCGAAAACAGATTAACTCATAAAGCCAAAAAATAAGCTGAAACAAACACGTAGTGTGTATTTATTACGAGTAATTGATTGATTTGTGCAGCGTGGATTTGAAAAGTTTAGTGGACCAAAACAGGATTAATTTCATACCTGCTACGTCGCGTATGACTAATTATGTTGTCTTGAGATTTGGCACTACCAAGCCTGAGCGTATTGTAAGTTGGAATATTTGTTCGTCGTGTTTTTTTAAATATTTTAATGTGTGTATGGTTGAGTTTTTAGTTATCTCGTACTAGTACTAATTAGAATGTGTATAAGTACTAGAGCTCGGTTCAACTCGTTTTACATCGTTAGTCATCAATTAGGCGTGTTGCAAGTCCTAGAGCTTATGTGTTTGAAATAATTAATGTGTGTATCATTGAGTTATCAATTAGGCGCGTTGCTTAACAATTACGTTTTTTCTACTGATTAGAATGTGTATGAGTACTAGACCTTTATTCAACTCGTTTTACATCATTAGTCATCATTTAAGCGTGCTGCTTAAAGATTGAGTCACCAATTAGGCGCATTAAGTGTTCTCCTATTGATTAGAATCCATATGATTACATCATCAGTTATCAATTAGGTGTGGTAGCATTGTGGTACATGATTGGATGCATACAGTTAAGCTGAGCTAATGTGGTTTCGGCTTATGTTTCATAACCCAAATTTTTTGACTTATTTTGAATTTTTTGGGCTTGTATTAGCTTATTTTGGCATAATAAACTTATATAATCTTAAGTTTCAAAATAAGCCTTAAAAACTGGGCTTATGAAATATAATCCGAAACCACTAAGTTAATAAGCCCAAAAATTAGCTTAAACGAACACTCCCGAAAAAGTAACCAGGATAACCAGGTGTTGGAAATCCACAGCACATGTTACTATATTCAATACTGCAAGTTAAATGTGTTTTAATTACTATATTGTTGTTGAGTGTTGAAATACCTTTTATATTTATAGTTAAGCAATGTTGTTTTTCAGGGTTCGGGTGCTAGTATAAGTGGGAGTGACTGCCGTTACATGGTAGTTTTTCAGTATGGTTCAATTGTATTGTTTAATGTTCGTGATCATGAAATTGATGGGTATTTGAAAATTGTTGAAATACATGCTTCGGGATTGCTACCTGAGATGAGAAAGGATGGTGAGATCTCATTAACTTACTTGATTTTCGGATTGAAATATATAGTTTTTGAGGTTCGTTATGTATAATATTCAGAATATGAGGTCAAAGAGAAACCAACGCTTGATACATGGATGCAAAGTGGATTAGATTCTATTACGCTACAGTATTTGAATATTGACGGGATTCGTACGATTGGTAGTGTTTTGGGTCAGAGTATTGCCCTTGATTACTATGTTCGCCAGGTAGGTTAATTCTGAACTCTACATTGAATTTCTCACTGTTTGGAGATTTATCAAGTGCTTTTTGTACTCGCTTCTTGTTTTAGGTTGATGGGATGGTCGGAGAGTTCACTGATATTAATCGTGGTATGGAGAAAACCGGGACCTTCACGATGAAGAGGAAAAAACTATTTCAATTGGTGGGGAAGGCGAATTCAAATCTTGCTGATGTGATTCTTAAACTTGGACTTTTTGAGAGGTATCGTTCAATGTTATTCTATTGTCCTTAAATAACGATCCTTAAATAAGTTTGCCAAACAAATAATATGTGTTAATTGTGGGTTTATGATACGCACATAAAGACCAAGTCTTTATAACTCGTCAAAGTGGATTAAAGAAGCTAAATAATTGGTCAAGAATACTATTAGATTCTATGAATGTTTGTCAGTACGTGTCCTAGTTTTTAGGCTAGTCACAAGCAACCTCTCCACTTTGTGGAAGTTCATGCATGCATATTTCCCTTTTGTAAGTTAGTGGGTCAAGTAGTTAGAGTGTAGTCTGCATATTTTACTTATATANGGTGTGGTAGCATTGTGGTACATGATTGGATGCATACAGTTAAGCTGAGCTAATGTGGTTTCGGCTTATGTTTCATAACCCAAATTTTTTGACTTATTTTGAATTTTTTGGGCTTGTATTAGCTTATTTTGGCATAATAAACTTATATAATCTTAAGTTTCAAAATAAGCCTTAAAAACTGGGCTTATGAAATATAATCCGAAACCACTAAGTTAATAAGCCCAAAAATTAGCTTAAACAAACACTCCCGAAAAAGTAACCAGGATAACCAGGTGTTGGAAATCCACAGCACATGTTACTATATTCAATACTGCAAGTTAAATGTGTTTTAATTACTATATTGTTGTTGAGTGTTGAAATACCTTTTATATTTATAGTTAAGCAATGTTGTTTTTCAGGGTTCGGGTGCTAGTATAAGTGGGAGTGACTGCCGTTACATGGTAGTTTTTCAGTATGGTTCAATTGTATTGTTCAATGTTCGTGATCATGAAATTGATGGGTATTTGAAAATTGTTGAAATACATGCTTCGGGATTGCTACCTGAGATGAGAAAGGATGGTGAGATCTCATTAACTTACTTGATTTTCATATTGAAATATATAGTTTTTGAGGTTCGTTATGTATAATATTCAGAATATGAGGTCAAAGAGAAACCAACCCTGGATACATGGATGCAAAGTGGATTAGATTCTATTACGCTACAGTATTTGAATATTGACGGGATTCGTACGATTGGTAGTGTTTTGGGCCAGAGTATTGCCCTTGATTACTATGTTCGCCAGGTAGGTTAATTCTGAACTCTACATTGAATTTCTCACTGTTTGGAGATTTATCAAGTGCTTTTTGTACTCGCTTCTTGTTTTAGGTTGATGGGATGGTCGGAGAGTTCACTGATATTAATCGTGGTATGGAGAAAACCGGGACCTTCACGATGAAGAGGAAAAAACTATTTCAATTGGTGGGGAAGGCGAATTCAAATCTTGCTGATGTGATTCTTAAACTTGGACTTTTTGAGAGGTATCGTTCAATGTTATTCTATTGTCCTTAAATAACGATCCTTAAATAAGTTTGCCAAACAAATAATATGTGTTAATTGTGGGTTTATGATACGCACATAAAGACCAAGTCTTTATAACTCGTCAAAGTGGATTAAAGAAGCTAAATAATTGGTCAAGAATACTATTAGATTCTATGAATGTTTGTCAGTACGTGTCCTAGTTTTTAGGCTAGTCACAAGCAACCTCTCCACTTTGTGGAAGTTCATGCATGCATATTTCCCTTTTGTAAGTTAGTGGGTCAAGTAGTTAGAGTGTAGTCTGCATATTTTACTTATATATATGTAACATTCGCATGGAAGAAATCACAGAAGAAAAATAACGAGAAATTAGTTCAAGAGTAGTTCTTAATTTAGTTGTTAGTTTAGTTATAGTTTAAGGAGAGTGATCATCTCAAATCGATCTTATATCAGTTTACCTATTCAATCAAGGTAATTAGCCTGCATATACCATATCAATGTAGTATGATTTCGTTGCTGGAGTAAGCCGCAGTGCACCGACAGTAATAATTTTATAATAGTCATTATCAATCCGTTTATTTAATCATGACTGTAAACTGCGTCTCACAAATAATACTGCAATTAAGTGTTGTGTATCTTGAATGTACACCCTTACATTTGGTACTTACTGATGAGATGGTTGATTATAAGAAAGGACCTTGACGCTGGAGATAGGAATTTGTCAAAGCAAGTGTTGATGCCATGAATTCATGATTTTAGCATCACATAATGGAAAACTACATATTAATGGAAGTACATTCCATATTTATGAAAATGTAGAACAATTAGTGGGGATGAGAACATAAATAGCATTTATTACTTGAACAGTTGATGCTTAAATTATCCTTGCAAAACGCCCAGTAATCATTAAATACATCAAATTGCAGTTTATCCTGTTAGCTACATAAGACCAATGTGGCTTTTCTTACTTTGGATTGATGACAAAAGGACAGAGTTACTGATAGAAAATCATATTGTGTTGCCTAGATCTGATATTGCGTGGAAGGATGCTAAATACGCTCAAATCTGGGAGTATCTCAGGGATGAATTTGAGTTGACTCAGAGATTTGCTAGTTTGGATTTCAAATTGAAATTTGTGGAGGTAATATATCACTTCACTTAAACTTCTTTCATTGTTTGGTGAATGTGATGGCTCGGGTGTGTGTGTGATGGTGACACTTCATTTTTATTTTTTGCAGCACAATATTCGTTTTCTTCAAGAAATCCTCCAGAACAGAAAATCAGATTTTCTGGAATGGTTCATTATCATACTCATATGTACTGAAATTCTTATATCCATTTACGACATTTCACATAAGTCTGTTATATCACTATAGCACTTTTTTGTGTATTATTTTAAAGATAGCAAAGAATTCTGCTCTAAAATTCCTGATGCCAGGTGCATTGTTTATACCCATTTTGAGGGTTTTATTTCACCGTTTTCTTGTAAATCTATGTTAAAATGTGCTGATTATATAATATAGATCACAAAAGATTTTGAAATTCTTATAATGCACAAAAGGTTTTATTTACCTATACAGGTTTTGGAGTTTGACAGGTCTTACTTTTGCGTATACGACTTCATCTTCACTTATGATGTCATTTGAGAAACTAATTTTTGTGTGTTTGCTTTCAAGGATGGGTAAGAAGACTGACTTGGTGTACACTGTCATAAAAATTGAAACTAAAAATAGGTGTATGTCTTAAACAGTAATCATGCAAAAGACTCTGAAATGGCTTGCCTGACGCACATATGGTTAAACACATTTGTTAAAAAAACATTGGAAAAATGTACAATTATGTATAATCTCTATCTGGAGGATACATATCCTTCAGCACTTATGAATCTGGAACAGTATAACAGAATGCTCAATTTATTTCTCCACACATGGCTAGTTCTTCTGCTGTAGTGGTGACAGGTAGTGGAATTCAATTTGCAGCAGTTGATGGAGAGGTGTGTTGCCATTTATACCCCTTTCAACCTTGCTCTGCAGTTCTCCTAACGGTATGGCAGCAAGAAACCCCTTTATAAATTCTTTACAGCAAGATGTTCCTTTACATACGATTCCCGAGTTGTTTTCTTCCTTATGCTCTTCTCTAATAACACTTGAATCATTATCTAATCCTTCTGATTCTACCTTTGAAATATTTGTCTCTGGTTCCATGTTGTAGATCATACTCTCTTCATTGAACTTTAATATGTATGCTTTATCACACCCTTCAGTGAGCCTTTCTCCCAAGGTGTCGATTATATACATTGTGTTCTTTTCTTTCTTGAGAACAAAGAAATGGTCATTCCAACTCACAATGTAGACACATTCTTCTGAAGTTGATTCACCATTTTGGAGCTCCTCCCATATGCTGTCAAAAGACATTGCATCTTGTAAAGGGTCTTTCTCGTTTGTATTTTCAAGCCTAAAGAAGCCCACATAGGACTTTTCAGATACCACCTCCAATGGTCGAACTTGTGCTTGTATGACCGTATCAAGGTCAAAATGCTGATCAAGAAACTTATCCTTATGAGCTTCTTCTTTGCATAGGTTTCTCCATTCTCTTGATCCATCTCTAATTAACTTATCAAATTCACATCGTAACGGTAGCGTGTTAGGGTTATTGAGCAGCCAGTCAGTAATAAGCGTCGCTATCACTGTGCATGCTGCTTCTCCTAACGCTTTCTCGCTCCTCTGGTCAATCGTTGCTAGAAATATTTCCGTCTGTAATTCCAATTTTCCATCTCTACTCTTCACTGTTCTCTTTTCCCATTTCCCGACCTCAAATCTGTCACTTCCCAAGGATTCACCTGGTTTTAGATCACTTTTTACCACATTTTGCTTTGGTTTTAGGTATGACAGTAGGGTTCGACGTGCGTTATCAATATCATCACCTCCTTCACCATATGCTTTATTCAAAAGTGGCACATCTCTACGCCTCTTCCTAATATTCCATGAGCGAAGCCTACTTAGCTTTGGTTTTTCCATAACCTCATAACTCAAGGTATGTTCTTTACCTTGATTTCTGTATTCAGTACTTTCATGTAAAGATTGACTTCTTAATAAATCTAAGGACTTAATTCTTTGATAGGTTGGATCGGTTTCTTCATCAGGTTCAGATTGGGAGCCTTCCATATCCATCTCAATTTCGTTTCTTGTTTGATTTTGAAAATTTACACATGATAAAAGTGATGGTAGCAGATGTGTTGGAGATATAGGGTGGACAGTGTTTTTTGTAGGCAGTTTTTGAACTTCGATGAGATTAAGTTTTACCTGTAATATTTCATGTAAGTTTATTTCAGGTCTACTGGAGAATATATCATATAGCCACACTTGTGAAAATCTAGAGATACCTTTAGTTTGGCCTCATGGGTGATCCCACCAATGCAGCACTTGATTGGAAGTTTGATTGGTTTTTCTGAATCGCCAGTGAATTCAGTAACATCCATTTTGACTTTACCCAGTATATCAGCCTTGTGGTTTGGTTCCTCATCTACTCCCTGGTGAATGCTATGCATATTTAGATACTGATGTAAGCAGAACAGGGTAGCAATCCAACTACGAGGGGTGTACCTCTATTGGATTTGGAGGTGATAAAAAAGTGGGTGGGTTGGGAGGAAAAAGGGGGGGGGGGGGTTAACGGGTCAAAAAGGATCGGGTCTGGTTAGGTGACGCAAAACTCTTATTGTCGTAATTCCTAAATATGAACTTTTTCTTATAAATAGTTAGTGTCAAATATGATCATAAAAAATTAAAAGAAGTTGGGCAATAGTTTACCTTTTTTCTCAAAAAACAATTTAGGAGGTTTTATGCATTATTTAGCTATTTGCTTTTATCTGATTGGCCCATTGACTTGTTTCATATTTAGCTATTTGTTTTTGTTTTACCTGTTTAACCTGTTAGAGATAACTATAAACTATAACACGGTGGTTGATTTGACCCATTTATAAGCAAGCGGGTCAAAAATGCCACCTCAAATGTCTCTATGCATGTTTGGTTTTGTTTTTCAATCATGGTGCAATTCAATGCTAGCAGTAATTATAGATCCTAAGGCCTAAGCTAGTAGATTGATTATGGTACTTACATGAACTTCGAGGTCGATCTTCCAGCTTCTCAGACTCATGCTCTTTTTATCCAAATTGCAGCGTTGCTCAAAACCTTCATTCCAGCAAACAAGTCCATCAGGGTTTATGCACTGATTCGAGGTATGATCCTTTTGAGTCGCTATTCGGGGTACATAACCTCTTCTGGGAACTTCTAATTTTATATGCACTTGCAGCTTATAATTATCTTTATTTGGAACATCATTGATAACTAAGCCTTCAAGCTCACAGATTTGAAGATGTAGCTTGGAGTGCTTAGTGTCTGATGTTGAACAGAACATCCAGTTTCTCATCTTTGTTTCGGTACCCTCTTTGATCTTTTAGTTGAATTAATGTGATCGAATAAATGCAAATTTGTAGGGCAGTTTGTCTGTTTATGGTGTTTGACATTTAAAATTGAAATACCAAGTACGGTTTCAAAGTCAACTTCTCTCAATATTTTAGAACATTTTGAAAACATTTGCTGTGATTATAAAATAGAAACATCTCTCATGTCTGACTTCTTCCGTACCTACTGTCATACCTTCCAGACTTCTGTGAATTTTGATTAGATTTAATCCTAAGTTTTGTTGTTTATTAAGTGATACATAAGTAATAAGTTTATATTTTATGTTTCACCAGAATATGAAACTGAACCAAGCCCATGTTTGAATCGAAACCATGACCTTCATCTGAGTTTTAAAATTTTCTTAGTGATTCTCAAGTTTCAACTGAACCGAAAGCTTGTTGTCATGCTATGCAATTAACTCTGCAATATATGCTCAACTGAGAACTAGTGTTGCATATTTGTTATAGGAGTTAGTTAAGTTTAGTGCATTCTTCAATTTTTAAGTAAGTTTTATATAAGTATCGGTTTATGACTAGAAAACAACTGCATCTGAAATGCCCCGGAGCTGATGTATCTGGTGTTTTAACTTTTACTCCCTAAGACAACTTCCATGAGGGGCTTAAATGAACATGTATGAAGCTTTGTGTCTTTAAGTGTAATATGTTGTATTAACCTTAAAAAATTTCACTTACACCCCTTGACCTTTGGGCGTACTAACATACGTTTAGCAAAAGTATGACAGCACTTTACTTGCCTTTTGAAAGTCAATGAAGATGATGTCCTAGCCATAACACCTGTAGATATTGACTTATTCTATGCCTAAATGATTGAAACCGTCTTAACATATAATAAACAAAGCTTGATTGTAGTTTTGATATTAAACAATGATGACCAAGACAAATGTTTTGTTTTCTTATAATTTTTTTTTTTTTTTTTTTTTTTTTTTTGAATCAAATCAAAAATATATATATTATCAAAAGCAAAGGGGATAAACACGTGTTGATTCTCTAAGCAAGCTTTTTCGTGTTTAGCCACTTTGCTCGATTCAGCTTTCAACGCAGCTTGTCCTGCAACAAACCCATTAGCTCGGATAGTCAAATGAAGTTTTGTTTCTTATAATTGATACCTAACATATACGAAACTTTAGGATCAAGAAACATTAGCTCGGATAGTCAAAACACGTTCGAAACATGGTTTAAGCTAAAAGGATTGACAATTTCTTGGGAAGAAACATCCACGCGATTGTCGTCCTACACTAGTCGTGATAATTTTGTATGACAGGGTCTTTAGAGATTTGTTCAATTGTTCACCTATTCAAGTTTTGGTTATCCATTATACTAACTTCAACATACTTTCTGCACGAGTTTCTTGAAAAGTTTACTACATTTATAATTTATTTCACTAAAGTAAATAGAAGAAAATTCTAGGGGCTCATCTATACATCCAGCCATCAAGGAGTCGTGGTACACAATGACTAGAAAGAAAATGTTAGGTGTTTTATCAAATATATTAAAGGGGCATGTACCAATAGTTGAAAACACGTTTCAAAACTGTATTAAAATAACATTGCTTAACATTCTCACAATGTTGAAGACACGTTAATAGAGTTCGTAACAGGTCAATTGAGATGCTTCACTGAATCTTATTATCTATAATGTATAATGGAAAAACCACATAGTTTTTAAAGTGAAAAACTTAAATTAATGTTTTGTTTAAATTACCCTCAACTAATCTTAAAAACTCTATTGAAGGAAATATTGAATCATTCACGAAAAGTATTAAACCACATAAATCTATTGAAAATACTAGACGAGTACCCGTGCATAGCAACGAGATTTTATAGCGACATTATTTTATTGATAAAAAAAAGTTTATGTTATAAACGAAAAATAATAAAAGTTTGAAGATTTTGGAATTAAACATAATGTTTTGAAACCTGGTTCGACCCGGGTGGTTCAACTGGTTGAACCGTTCCGATCGAAAAATGGGTCGATTTAAACCGGGTCAACTTGCTAGGTTGGGTCGAAAACGGGTCAAATTAAACCGGGTTAACCCGCCGGGTTTGAAGTGTCACTGGTCAACCTGGTTTGTGATTTGTGTTAATAGTTTCCTTTTGAAATATATGTTTTCAACATTTCCTTTTTTAGTTTCAACTTTTCACTTTTCAGTTTTTCCTTCGGGTACCCTGTGACGATTAACCGGAGAAATAGATCTCGATGAGGTCTGATTCACCAGTTTGTATCGGTTTCAACGGGTCCTCTCTAGTTCGTTTTCGGATGGTTTTTATTGGTTAGCCGAACCGGTGGCGACACCGGTTCCCGGTTGAACCCGTTGGTCCCGTCCAGTTTTCAAAACTATATGTACCATCAACTTGTTAGGTTGTATGAAGCTTTGTGTGTATTATTAATTTGTATAGGGTGTTTAAATTGTATATTACGAAAATTTTATTGTACTTTTTAGAGTGGTGTTTTAATTGGTTGTATTATTAATTTGGTAGATATGTTTTTAATTGGTTGTACAATGTGAACAAATCATTGTACTTTTAAGTAATTAATGGGGTATTTTAATAAGTATTAATTACATTATTTTTCTCTCTCATACGACCAAGTGTTGAAAACTCAACTTTTCACTTTGACTGTTTTTCCTTTATAAGTAACTAGACGAGTACCCGTGCATAGCAACGGGATTTTATAGCGACAGATAGTTTATTGATAAAAAAAAGTTTATAGGTTATAAACGAAAAATAATAAAAGTTTGAAGATTTGGGAATTAAACATAATGTTTTGAAACCCGGTTCGACCCGGGTGGTTCAACTGGTTGAACCGTTCCGGTCGAAAAACGGGTTTGAAGCGTCCCGGGTCAACCCGGTTTGTGTTTTAATTGGTTGTATTTAATTTAGTATATATGTTTTTAATTGGTTGTACAATGTGAATAAATCATTGTACTTTTTTAAGTAATGAATAATGTTTTGAAACCCGGTTCGACCCGGTTGGTTCAACCGGTTGAATCGTTCCGGTCGAAAAATGGGTCGATTTAAACCGGGTCAACTTGCTAGGTTGGGTCAAAAATGGGTCAACCCGCATGGTATGAAGCGTCCCGGGTCAACCCGATTTGTGTTTGAATTTGGCTGTATTTAATTTGGTAGATATACTTTAATTTGGTTGTACAATGTGAATAAATAATTGTACTTTTAAGTATTGGGGTGTTTTAATAAGATTATTAATTACATTTCATTTTCTCTCTCATTTGACCATTGTTGAAAACTCAACATTTCACTTG
>LBNU01025297.1:232537-271818 GCA_014162995.1 Artemisia annua
TACCCGTGCATAGCAACGGGATTTTATAGCGACAGATAGTTTATTGATAAAAAAAAGTTTATAGGTTATAAACGAAAAATAATAAAAGTTTGAAGATTTGGGAATTAAACATAATGTTTTGAAGCCCGGTTCGACCCGGGTGGTTCAACTGGTTGAACCGTTCCGGTCGAAAAACGGGTTTGAAGCGTCCCGGGTCAACCCGGTTTGTGTTTTAATTGGCTGTATTTAATTTAGTATATATGTTTTTAATTGGTTGTACAATGTGAATAAATCATTGTACTTTTTTAAGTAATGAATAATGTTTTGAAACCCGGTTCGACCCGGTTGGTTCAACCGGTTGAATCGTTCCGGTCGAAAAATGGGTCGATTTAAACCGGGTCAACTTGCTAGGTTGGGTCGAAAACGGGTCAACCCGCATGGTATGAAGCGTCCCGGGTCAACCCGATTTGTGTTTAAATTGGCTGTATTTAATTTGGTAGATATACTTTAATTTGGTTGTACAATGTGAATAAATAATTGTACTTTTAAGTATTGGGGTGTTTTAATAAGATTATTAATTACATTTCATTTTCTCTCTCATTTGACCATTGTTGAAAACTCAACATTTCACTTTTAACCATTTTTCCATTGTAGGTAGTATAGATATAGATTGCTTGAAAATATGTCAGCTATTGAATCATTTTTCACAGAAAGTATGATAGTTAATTTATTTATTTATTTATTTTTACATGAATGATCAATCGGATAATACAGAACTAAATAAACCGGTTATGGATCGAAAATTCGGGCTACAGGTATGACGTGTGTTGATGGTTTCATTTTGACCAATTTTATATGACTTTTCCTTTTATTTTCCTATATTGCCTTCTATTAATTATAGAAATTTTCATTTAAATACATTACTTTGTTTTTAATCATCTTTCATTATTTAATTATGAATTTGAGTCAATATTTACATTGTCTCTAGCATTATTGTATTAAAATTACCTGATACTACATCACTACCTCCTTAAAGATGATTTCGTCCCCAAAATCAGCAAAAAATAAGTCTTTTACCTTTATAGGTTATTATCATATAATCACATTAATAAAAGAGATTTCATCCTCGATATAACATTGGTCTTAGTATAATTACTAGACGAGTACCCCATGAATAGTAACGAGATTTTATAGCGGCAGATAATTATAGTGATATTTTGGTTAGCAAAACGTTACACAAAATAATTAACCAAAATATCATTTGTGTAACTAAAATATCACTATAACTATATGCCGTTATAAAATCTCGTTAATATGCACGGGTACTCGTCTAATATTTCTAACAGAGATTATTACAACGATATGGGTTCGTTGCTATTATGACTTATGAGCCCATGGTCGGTTCTTTCAGTGGGCTTCTAGGTGCGCCCGTCTTTGGGCTTCTAATACTTGAACTCATATGTTTAGGTTGATGAGCAATCAAGTTCAACCGAGTCGGACTGTGGCATGGCTCAACTCAACTTGACGATATTATGCTCTGTTTGATAGCTCGAAAATCATTAACGAGGGAAGTTCGAGCTCGGCTGAAAAACTCGTTTAACTAATAATGTTTTTTTAAACCTAAAGTTAAAATA
Organism: Artemisia annua; assembly: GCA_014162995.1. NCBI lineage: Eukaryota > Viridiplantae > Streptophyta > Magnoliopsida > Asterales > Asteraceae > Artemisia > Artemisia annua. The sequence goes on from LBNU01025297.1 coordinate 234,151, forward strand.
TGATATAAGATTTGAATTTAGATGTTCGAGGAGCTTAATATGTTCATAAATATTTACACTTGGTGTATTCACGTATATCGAGTCGAGCCATCATAAGCTTGAAGTCAATTTGTTAATGATTTCGAGCTTGTTTTATGGGATTAGGCACGATAAAGCTTGATTTGAGCGAGCTCGAGTTACTCGACAAAAGTGCGACTCAGTTTCACCCAACCTTGAATATAGTTAGACACAACTTAGACAAAGTGGTAAAGTTAAAACTTGAAAGTGGCAGGATCCACTTCTTATCGGAAATCACATGCTCCTCTAAAAAGTTTTTTTATGTGGTCAATCAAAATGCTAACGTCATTCAACTAAGATGAAGATGGATGCAACTGGTATGGTGTTAGCATATGTTCTTTCACTGTCAATGGTTATGGCACACTGTAAAATTGGATTTTAAGTTTGCTATTGATATCATAAAAGTTTTGTTTTATGTTCCATCATATGTCCCACTTCCATAAAAAGTTTCTAAAAAAGTAGCGTGGGTTTTCCACATTCGGAGAGTAATGAAACAAGTTATCCTTAATTTGAAAGATATATGGATAGTATTTGTGCCAGTGGGGCAAAGACCAAAAACTTATATTTGGGCAGTGGACACACATAATCTAGAGATATATTGCCATGCTTCGGACCAAAAACTATCGTCACATTATTATTGGTAGTGGAAAATCAGTTTAGAAATCTTGGCATCGTTTTGTTAATTACAGTGTCGCAACTCGCAAATAATAATGTGATTTTCTTAAACAAGTAACAATGAAATGTCGGTTGATACCTTAAAAACACAAACTTGGCATCGTTATGGCAGAACAAATAATGTGAAAACAAAAGTCAAAAGGCTATCTTAATTTCGCCATTGAACCATCAAACCATGTATAATGTTATATTGATGTGAGATTAAAGCGTGTTTTGTTGACTACATGTCTTTCTTTAGACTAATGGTTCGGGTTTTTTGACTTTGATGAGCACGTCAAGAATGGTATCACAGGAGATTGTGACATTTTGTTTCTCAATAATTGTAAGTTTGATTATCGATCTTGTATACATCCTAAAATGTGGCCTTGTGAGCTGCATGTAATATCAAGTTGATCTATGGATTATATGATAATCATTGCTTTTAATACTTTGGGTCCTTATCTGGCTTAAAATAAACTCCATAATTCGAAAATGAAAAATGGGTTGCCATAGAAGGTTTCAGCAGGTTCAAACCTCACTAAGTACACACACATATATATAAAGGTCCGAAACAATAACGGAATACCTCGCTTAAGTCGCATACATTTGAGTTAAAAACTTGTCCTATCAAAGTAATATGATCAATAGAGAAAACCTTATCAATTTATGCATTGGCCTAGCAACCGTTTTTTGAAAATAATAGTTCTTATGCATACCCAAAGTGAAAACATTAAAAACATGATTGCCATGGCGATATAACGGGGGTTGAAATTACCCACCCACTTCCACTCACTTACCTGCTACCTATGCGGCTATGCTCCCAATTATCTTCAAGTTTTCTTCTGTAATATCATTTTTTTTTTATAAAACCTATTGATACTTTAGCTCAATTTCAAATTATCAAACACATGTATAAGATACAAGATGAGAGTAAAACACAAAAGAAAAAAACAATGTTCAATGTAACACTGTATAGTATAAAACTAATGAAATTGTGAAAAACTAAATAGGACTCCGTATTTATATTGGATAAATGATCTTTTCCAACATATAAAGCAAAAAATGTCAAACATTAATCTTTGTTTAAAACTTAAAAACTTAAAAAGTGAGTAATGTTGTTAGACTAAAATATTCTTACTTATAAAATGCAACACAATCTACTAATTATTAATTACAAATTAACCCACAAACTTTATCCACTCTCACTTACTCTACATGTAGATACGCACACAACAATTGACGTTAATGTACACTGTCGCCGGTATGCACGGGTCTCGCCTATGTTGATTAATATATCTTACTTGCTAGTTTTGTTTGTTCTAATAATTGCCGTTTTAAAAAATTGTTATGCGATAAGAAAAATAATTCATTCAATGTTTTAAGCTTAATGCATTTTAACATCATAATAAAAGACAAGGATGATTTTGATTCGGTCATACCAAATCTATCTCCCATTCATCATCAATAATGGTACACTTTTTGGTTTTAAATTATTTTTTTAAATTCTAATACTGCAACTGTGTGAATAATGGAGTTTGCAAATAAAAAGTTTCAAGTAGACAAGACGTTACCTCGTTTTTTCTATGCACGATTGCTCAATATTTATTTTAATAACACTGGAGTATAACTTTTCTTTATTAAAATATTCAAAACGCGTGGATTAGTCGCCTAATTGTCTTGAAATCCATGCACTACGTTTAAACATGATCCATATTTACTTAGTTTAAGAACATTAATAAAACCTACTGTATCAAATACAGTAGAACAGTAACATTGCAAAAACTCAAATGAAAATATCCTTACTATTATGGCCACTAAAAAATGATATGGAATGAACTATTTTACCCACTGCTCTGTCCGTTTTCATTACAAACGAATTTTAATTTATGGATCACTAATGCAAGTGGACATTTTTTTTTGTTCTAATTCTGTGTTATAAATAAGGTGAAGAAAATTATGTCCTTCAATAATTTAGCTTTGTAGAAAAATGAAAAACGTGATAAAAGAGAGAGACTAAATAGTAAGTAAAAAGCATAACAAACAATGATCTTTTGTATTAGGGGATTAATCTAGCCATCTTACATACCCCACCATAATAAAAAGAATTTCCATTTTTCAGATTTTAACTGTTAAATTACTCTTGTGACCATTTAACTCATAGTACCCATAAGTCTTTATATATACATGGCTACTCCAAATCTCATTTCCTCATTACATAGAAACAAACAAGAAAATGGAAGTTAATCAGCCAAAGAAACATGTTGAAGTAGTAAACAACAGCCAACATAAGATAGTTGAAGACACAAACAATGTCTTGACGATGAAACATAGTAATAGAGGAGGATGGACTACCTTCCCCTTCATATTAGGTTTTTCGATCTCTTTCTTTACACACTTTAGTACTACAATAATATATCTATACTCAAGTTCATGTATCTTGTAAGGAATGAAATATAACTTGTGTTTTATGATGCAGGATGTATGTTTTCCATAGCAATGGCTGTAGGAGGGTGGGTAGGAAACCTCATTGTGTATCTTATCACTAAGTATAATGTTAAGAGCATTGATGCCACTCAAATCATCAATGTTGTCCTTGGCTGCTTCTTTCTCTTTCCGATCCCTGGAGCTATTCTTGCGGACTCCTTTAGTGGCCCCTTCATTGTCATCGTGGTTTTCTCAATTGTTTCACTCGTGGTATATATCTTAGTCTCGTAATTTATTTTTGGCTAAAATGACATGTAACATGTAATTCCTTATGTTTAGTATACATTTGTCTTACATAAACATGACAAGTTAATGATCGATTTCAGGGCATGACGCTAATGACGTTAACTGCCGCTTTTCCTTCCCTAAGACCTTCACCATGTATCAACATGTCGCTCCCATGTGAATCTCCATCCAAACTTCAATACGGAGTTCTTTACACAATTTTAGGGTTAACTTGCATAGGGTTTGGAGGCACACGTTTCACCACAGCTACAATGGGAGCTGATCAATTTAAGGATCCCAATAGTGTTGCAACCTATTTTAATTGGTACTATTGTGCCCTTTATGTTGCCGGTGCGATAAGTTCCACTGCCATAGTCTATGTTCAAGATAATGTTAGTTGGACGTTAGGGTTTGGGATTAGCGCTGCTAGTAACTTAATTGGTGTGATACTATTCTTGTCTGGAATGAAATTTTACCAACGAATCAAACCTACAGGAAGCCCTTTTACTAGCATTGCTCGAGTTATTGTAGCGGCAGTGAGGAAGAGAAGAGTTTCTTCAAGAAACCATGAATATAACTACGACATAGATGACAAATCTAACACAAGCCCATCTGACAGTTTCAGGTATACATGGCAACAAACATTCATAAACTCAAGTTGACTTGTTTCATATTAGGCTTAATTAGAATATTCAATGAAATTCATGCAAAATCATATTTTATACCATAACATTTTTCTAATCAAAATGGTATTCTTGATCGATCAACATGTAGGTTCTTAAATCGAGGGGCTATAAAGATTGAATCTGATGGCCAAAAATCAAAATCATGGAGCCTAAGCAGTGTACAAGAAGTGGAAGACTTAAAAACCCTTATAAGAATAATGCCACTATGGTCCTCGAGTGTTCTATTAAGTGGCCTTGTTGGCATGTTTAACAACTTCATGATCCTTCAAGCTCTAGCCATGGATAGACACCTTGGTGGTTCCACCTTCAAAATCCCTGCAGCCTCTTTTTTATTCTTCAACACTCTAGCTACAGCCATTTCACTTTTTATTATCGATCGCCTCATTTTTCCAATATGGAAAAAACTAAACGGATCGCCTTTAACACCCCTCCAAAGAATAGGAGTTGGTCATGTACTTAATGTTTTAGGCTTAGTGCTAGCTGGCATCATTGAGGTCCAAAGGCTACACACTGCCCGGTCCCACAATCTTATTGGCATAAGCACCGGTATGACCTCAGTTGTGCCCTTTCCAGCGTTATGGCTTGTGGCTCCCTTAATAATAGTAGGAATAAGTGAAGGATTTCTTTTTCCAGGCCAAATTTTGTTATACTATCAAGAATTTCCAACATCTTTGCGTAGTACATCTACGGCTATGGTATCGTTGTTGGTTGCAGTTGGATTCTATTTGAGTACAGGGATTACGAGTTTGATTAGGAAAAGTACGGCGTGGTTGATGAATGACTTGAATGATGGTAGATTAGATATAGTTTATTGGTTGTTAGCAGCAATTGGGGTAGTAAACTTTGGGTATTTTCTCATTTGTGCTAAGATGTTTCAGCATAAATTAGACAAATATGATGACAATATGGACAATACTTCAAGTTCTTGATCAAGGAGTCATGATACACAATGGCTAGAAAGAAAATGTTTTGTATTACATTTCTGTTTTAAATCATTAAACTAAATAGAAGAAATTTGTAGGGGCTCATCTACATCAAGGAGTCATGATACACAATGGCTAGAAAGAAAATGTTAGGCGTTTTATCAAAGATGTTAAAGGGGAGCATGTACCAAAAGTTGAAGACACGTTTCGAAACTGTATTAAAATGACAGTGCTTAACATTCTCAAAATGTTGAAGAAACGTTGATAGAGTTCGTAACAGGTCAATTGAGATGCTTCACTAATCTTATTATATATTCTAACAGGGATTAATTACAACGACATGGGTCTTTGCAATTATGACTTATGAGCCCACCGTCGGTTCTTTCAGTGGGCTTCCAGATGCCCCGGTCTTTGGGCTTCTAATACTTGGACATTGAACCCATAATATTTTTGTTGATGAGCAATTACATTATGTGTGCAACGAAGCCCAACTTTGGCATGGTTTAACTCAACTCGAATATTATGCTTGGTTTGATAGCTCGACGAGCATTAATGAGGGAAACTCAAGTTTGGCTCGATAAGATTTGAATTTGGCTTGAACTTGACTCGAAAAGCTCGACTTACTAATAATGTTTTTTAAACCTAAACCTAAAGTTAATTCAGATGTTCGAAAAGCTTGATATGTTCATAAATAAGTATTTACACTTAGTGTATTTACACAAAAGCCTTTAAATTATAAATGACATATATCAGGAAAAACATATATCACATTAAGCTCGAAAAGCTAGATAATAACTCGAGCCAATGGCCATCATAAGCTTGAAATCGACTGGTTAACATTTTCGAGCTTGATTTATGGCCTCGGGCTCGATAAAACTCGACTTGAGCGAGCTCGAGTTACTCGACAAAAGCTAAACTCGGTTTCACCCCAAACTCAAATATAGTTGGACACTACATAGACAAAGGACTTTACTCGTGAGCGAGATCCACTTCTTGTTAGAAATCACATGCTCCTCCAAAGTTAAAGTTTTTTATGTGGTCAATCAAAATGCTAACGTCTTTCAACTAAGACGAAGATGGATGCAACGTACTGCTGCATGAAGTCCTTATAGCATTTGTTCTATCACTGCCAATGGTTATGGTTAGTTTGGTACACTGTAATTGTACATTGGATTTGAAGTTTGCGGTTGATACCATAAAAGTTTTGTTTTATGTCCCATCACATGTCCCAAATCCATAAAAAGTTTTTTTTAAAGTAGCATGTTATTTTTTTTCCACATTCGGAGAGTAATGAACAAGTTATCATTTGAAAGAGAGTTCTTGTGCCAGTGGGACAAAGACCAAAAACTTATTGCTTTTGGGTGGTGGACACACATGATCTAGATAGATATATTGCCATGCTACGGACCAAAAACTTATTTGCTTTTAGGTTTTTAACTGTTACATTTGTACAAACTATCGTCACATTGTTATTGGTAGTCGAAGATCAGTTTATAAATCTTGCCATCGTTTTGTTAATTACAGTGGCAAGACCAATAAATTGCATCTGACCAATACTAATGTGATTTTCTAAACTAAGTAACTATGAAAAATCGGTATATACCTTAAGAAAACAATCTTGACATCGTTCAATGGCAGAACCTATAATGTGTGTAAGATTCTTATGGCAGATATTTGAGCATATAATCCTATGGCATGAAAATATTCACTTTTCAAGACAACGAAAACAAAAGTGCTCATAGCTCAAATATATATCATATTTTTATTCAATAATAATAATAATAATAATAATAATAATAATAATAATTATAATAATAATTATAATAATAATAATTATAATAATAATTATAATAATTATAATTATAATAATAATTATAATAATAATAATAATAATAATAATAATAATAATAATAATAATAATAATAATAATAATAATAATAATAATAATAATATTATTATTAATAAATTATTAAATAATAAAATAATAATAATATTATTTATTAAATAATTAATAACCTAACCCTCGCAAAGGTACGATTCATAAAGCGATCCTAACTCTTCTCACAAACCTTAAAACTACGATTACTTACTCTCACGCCGGAGGATAATCGGGGGAGACAATACCTCGATAAGCCTAACGGTGTTTGTTACTTTCTTAGTGCGCAGGTCTCAAGCAATATCAAGCAATTGATACGAAGGAAGGAACCCAAACAAGGAACGCCCAACTTTTGTATCAACATCATGTATTAAGTAAACAACAATTACCAGTTATAAATATGTTTTTAATGAACTGATCTCCACCATCGACGATGAAGAACCAGAACCAGTATAATGTGGTGCTTTATATGCTGGTGCGGTTAATTTGGCAATATCAAACTATTGAATGGCTTTTGCTGGTGATGTATAAACAATATAACAGCTTTCATGTGTTTTTAATCAAGTTTAATATAATAGCTTAAGGCTTCTGTGTCTTAATTAGCACGATGCCATATCAAGTCAGATCATACGAGACTCGACGAATGAATATGTAAATGACAAATCAAAGCGCATATTAACATGGGCGTTATTCTCCTAAAAACTTCCATGGCGAGATCTATTTCAAAAGGGAAACAAAAGTAACCAAATATGATAAAACAAAATCTAGATGACATTCAATACATTTATAAAACTAAATAAAGGACTAGCTAATTATCATGAGGGTTGAGAAGAGCTCCAACAAACAAAACAGCTTTAAAAAGCCGCCAACGGATATCTAACCGTGGGTAAGTTAATATACCCCTACAGTCAAGATTCATTCTGGTGAAATCTGCAGCATTTTTACCAAGGGAGCCCTTTAGTTGATCGTCGACTATCCCTGTGAAATCTATAGCATTTTAACCAAATATATATGAAGATCGCTCCTAATAACCAAGCATTTTGATTATTAAGGATATATGAGTTCTATGAAATCTATAACATTTTGCATATATATATTCGGAATATGTTTATCTTGGGTTCTACAAATTTTGTATTTGCACAGCAAGAAAGTTCTTGTTGGTCCATTTTACCCAGTTAAGTTAACTATGAAGTTAATCTAACCGTGCATTATGGCATAATGATGTAGTGAGGTTCTTTGATAAAACAAGATATAAGAATAAAACGTAAATCAAAACACAAGGTAATTTTCAACGTTTAATTCTTATTAGAAATGAATCAAAGAATTATACCCAAGTGTTTTGCGGAATAAACACTTGGGATTGAAATGACAAGTATGGTGTGTTTCTCCTCACTAAACTTAAGCTAAGCTTAAGTGACAACTAAGGTACAATCGAGCTATCTCGAGTACAAGTATGTTCTTTGGAGGAGAAAAGGGTTTGTGAATGTCTAAGCATTAATTGCACAAACTTAACCTTTTCTCCTCTTTATGATCCTATTTATACACAAGTATAATACATACTATTGTCCAATGGATTAAAGACTTCTAAAGATAAATCTTTAGAAGATCTTGTTCACTGTTGAAGGCAACCCATATTGGGTTAGAAGACAGATAAACCTTTTTAGGATTAGGTTGGATTGTAGCCAAATAAGGAAAGTTTGACTTATAAAGCGATAAAGCACTTTATTGGGACAGTTCAAACTTTCCCTCCCAATCCCGCCTATTCTTCAGTCTTCAGGTAGCTTTCTTCAGTCTTCATAGTTGGTGAGGAGACTTGGGGATTCAGTGAGCTATTGTCATCGCTCACTGAATCCATCATCTTCTTCTTTGGCTTAGATGCCATTCACTGAGAGTCCGCCTCACTGAATGGAAAACCTTTCTTCGTTAGGCTTGTTCTAAACATCCTGAAGATGACTCACTGAATGACTGTTCACTCAGTGACTTGATTATGTTTAAGGGAATTCAACACTTAGGTGATTTTATGTTCAAATCCTAGTTAAGGAAAGCTTGGGTACTTTCAGTGACCCAACAGTCTCCCCCTATTTGGATATACAAATAGCCTAAGTGTTCTATGGATCAGTGTGAGTGAGCAGATTGTCTTCTTCCCACACTGAACGTATCTAAGTAATATTAGGACACTGATTAAACAAAATCATTACTTTATTAATCACTATTACATTCCTAAAATTGACAAAAGATACAAAAGATAGGTGTTGTTGCAGATTTAGATGTTGAGCTTGTAGCCAAGAGCTTCAAGCTTGGTTCTCTTTGACTTCAGCAAGTTCTTCTCAGGATGTCCTTCAATCTTGGCTCTCAGGTCTTTGCAGAACCTTGCATTCTCAGCAGTCTTAATTGGAGAAGCCATCATGAAGTACATGAGCATAGCCTTTACCCCAGCATTATCAATGTCTGACCATCTCTGGAAGGAAGGATTGCCAAATTCATCAGTGAAGCACAGTCCTCTTTCAGGTTGTTCAAGGACATGGTTATTCATGAAGTTGACTCCTTCAGGAAGTTCTCTATTACAATCCAAGCCAGGAACCTTGATTTCAGGTTCAGTGTCCACTCTCTTCCTTTTCCTTAGAGTGGACTTAGATGGGGCGGCCTGAATGGCTTGTACTGAAGGTGGCATTTGGGAGGGAATCCCAAGTTCTTCATGTTTCAGGGCTAGATTATGATAACGGGCTTCAAGGGACTTCATCAGTTTTGGGACCACTACATTGTTCTTCTTTGTGATGATTGGAGCTAGTTCATCGAGCTCAGTGATCCCGAAGTCAGTGATCTTGAATGGATCATGCACCTTGAAGTTTCTTTTGTCCTGGCCCCTGAAGACGGTAAGTACTGCAGGATTGGATTTCACATGGATTTTAACATCAGTGATGGTTTCTGGATTTAATCTCTGTGTCATAATCCAAGTGTATCTATCAATGTTCTTTTGTCTGTTCTCTGCAGCTCGTTTCAGTTTAGCCTCCTTCTTTTGCTTCAAGGCTAACAAGGCAGCATCCTGAGCTTGTTTGAACTTTTCACCCCCTTCCCTCTTCTCCAAATCTTTAGGATTCAGCCCAAGAGATTTTCCTTCTTCATTGACAATCTCAATGAGAGTTTGCTTACTGATCCTCTCCTCTTCAGTCGCCAGTCTTATCCTTTCCTCTCTATCCAGATGAGCTTGAATATCAGCTTCAGTGAGATAGTAAATTTCACCGTTGATTTCATAAGGGATCTTTTCATCAGGTTCAGGCCTTACATCTTTGGAAGCAGGAACAAGCTTCCTAGTTTGTTCAGGTTCTGTTGTTGTCATGATGCCTTTACCCTTATCTTGCTGGCTGTTGAGAGGAGGTTGGTAGGATGAGATTGGAGATGCCTGAATTATGCGCTCCCCCTCAGTGTGAGAAGGAGTTTCTTCTGAAGCAACCTGAGTGACAAGATGACTGGTGGATGTCTCAGGAACTTCAGTGGCATGCGACTCAGTGACATTGGGAGCTGCTTCAGTGACATTCTCCCCCTCAACTGTTGCCGGAGCTTCAGTGAGAGCAAGAGTTGGTGTGGCCACTGAAGTAGAAGGGCCTGAGGACTCCTTGAAGGCCTTGAAGATCTCAGACATCATGGATTTGATCTCTGAAGTGTCTTGTTGGATGGCAGACACTTTTTCTTCAAGGAGAGCCTGAGAACTTTCGATGGCCGTCATTCGAGAACCAAGAGACCAGGCCACTGAGCTAGAGGATTGAGCCCAGTTAGCCACATCCTGATTCAGGCTGGTGAAGGAAGACTGTATGCTGGAGACTGAAGCGTTGAGGGACTGAAGGTCCAAAGATTGCAGCAAGGTGACCAATTCAGGAAAACTTGCCGATTGCTGAACAAATATATCCGAAGCCTGAAGGAGCTTCTGAGTGAGTTCAGGATCTTCTTTGACCAAGGCTTCAATGTTTTCGACTTTGGGAGTGAGTTGGTTGAAGGATTCAACAAACTTGTTCATGTGTGAAACCAAAGTCGTCAGGTGGTGGTCAATGCTGGAGTTCTGTTCCCTGACATTATCATGAAATTCTTCGACAGATTCTTTGAGATTGCAGTAGTGGACTGCTTGTTCAGTGTGTAAGTCGAAGACTTCATCAGTGACCCCACGGAACAAGGCATTGGTTGCCTTCTTCAAGAACCTAACCATTTTGCGGCCAGTGAGAGGAACGGAGTCATCTTTCTCATCCACTGATTCAGTGTGTTCAGCTTCAGGTTGTGATTCCGCGGCAATGTGGGATGGAGACTGAGGAGTAGGTTCAGTGTTTTCAATGGTTTGATCAGCAGTCTCTATATCATCCCCAGCTTCAAAAAGTTCCTCATCACTGCACTTGGTTATTTCATCATCATCAGAATCCAGCATAGCCTGAAAAGTAGCCATTGAGTCAATCTGCAACAAAGGAATAACCAGCTCCTCTTCATAAGAAGATTTGCTTTTGGTGTGGTCAGGGCCTGACCCCTCAATTCCAGTGGATTGGGTTTTATCCACCTGGTCCTTAGGGTCAGTCCCTGAGGAATGCGCAACTCCATGAGGGGGTGTAGGTTCCATATCAGCGGGTGGTTTGTTTCCCCCTGAGTCTTTGTCCCCTGATGTCCCTTCAGGCACTGGTGGGTTTTGGCCCGTGCCATCACTAGGAACGGTGGAAGGCGCTCCCCTACTAGCGGGTTGTGTATTTCCCTCTAGATCTTGGGGAGTAGTAGTTGGGACCAAGGGCACTGACTGTGATGTATCAGTGTCCTTCGTTGTCACCGGGGGTGTTGAAGCCTGGCCCTTGGGTGTCTGATCAGTCTGGGGTCTTTTGTGCCTTTTAGGCTGTGTCCCTGAAGTCTTAGGGCCCTGTGCCTTTGGGTTGGTTTTTGGCACAGTCTTAGACTTCCCTCTTTTCTTAGAAGGGAGAGGTGGAGACACTGAATTCCTCAGGTTGTTTACAGCAACCATCCGATCCGTCAATTCAATGTTTGAGACTGAGGATGGGTCTTTTAAAAAATTTTGTGAACTCAGGATGGCAGGTAAAGAGCCAAGGTGAAAATCCTGAGTATAATCACAACCCAGTAACCTTTGTAAAGCACATGAAAGGAATCTAGGATAGGAGACATAGTCAATCCTAGAATCCTTCAGCAGCTTGGTTACGAGATCACTGTAAATGATCTCTCCAATGTCGACATTGACTCCTGTCATCAGGCAATAAGACATCATCAACTGCATAGAATTAATCTGTTCAGTTGATGAGTGATTTCCGCCGAGGACCTGAATCACAAAGGTGAACAGGATCCTCCAAGCCGCGGGAAAGGAGTTCTTGGTGACAGGAGTTTTGTCCAAGTTTTCAGGTTTCAGAGCTATTCTTTTCAGCCCCACTTTAACCACATCAGGGTGTGGGGCTTCAGTGTAAATTCCATTGTTGTAATCCAGCCCTGTTGAGGAGCAAAAAGTTTGAAAATCCAGTGTAAACCTTTTTGTCCCATTTAAAACTGAAAAACTGATAAGGTATTCCCTGAGAGGTCGTTGTTCATCCTTATCAGTGGGAGGTGACGGGTCATAGGCCACTGCAGTTGCCCACAACTCCCTGAGGTAGTTGTGGTACTGAAAGTAAGGTGTAGAGGTGAAGGCCTGGTATAAAGGGCAATTATACAAAAATTTAACAATGTCTTTGTAGGCAGAAACATTTGATGGATAAGAAAAATTGCCAACGACATTGTTAGTTTTGAAGTTTACATCACCCGGAGTCAAAGGTGCCCATTGAGGTGCAACTTGGATTCCTTGGTTTGTTGCCATTATTTGTATTAGTAAAAGATTTTGAAAAGGTCTTGAATGGCAAATATAGATCACCAGATGGTCACAAGTTGATTCCAACAAGATCGCTGCCGTGAAATAATCTATATGATATCAAGAGGATTGATACAAAGATGGATATCTTTATATAAGTCCTTTTTGACCAAGAAAAGTATTTTGCAAACTTGTTTTGGGTTGACAATATTACACACACTTTGCTTTTGAAAATTTTGAGCAGAGTTTCTTTAAAGATTTTTGTGTGTGTGTGTTTTTGAAGGAGAAGGGGAGTATTTATAGAGTGGTGGATTAGGGTTAGGAATTTCAATGGGTTTATGATTTTGAGAATCAAAATAGATAATTCATTTGAAGTCCGCATTTATTGCCACCACTCCACTTCCCCATAATTTTCGCACCTGTTCATTTGAACAGTTGCGCAGTTCTGCAAAAGACACTTTTGCAGGTATTAAAATATCACAAGATATTTTATGTGAGAGAGGGCAGTTAATGCCAAGTGGGATAACTGGTGATAATGTGGGGGCCCAAGATGTGGATGCCAGAAAGGTAAAAGACATATATTCCTATATTAAATAAGAATTCAGTTACCAACCTAGGACATTTACTAACTAAGTACTTAGAGCATTTAGTTAAAGCATTGAATGCTTTCAGTGTGTCTTGGGCACCCTGAGAGTATGAGTTGTGTAACTCACTGAGGGTTGTTCAGGGTCCTTGAAGAGAACAATATGTTGGAAAACATTTACTCAGCGTCTTGACTGTCAATGTCCAACATGCCCAATTCTGCTTTCAGTCTTGTGAAAGTGGGCTCATCCAGAGGTTTAGTAAAAATATCAGCGAGCTGATATTCTGTGGGGATGAAGTGTAATTCAATCTCTCCATTCATGATATGGTCCCTGATGAAGTGATATCTTATATCAATGTGTTTGGTTCTTTGATGTAAGACAGGGTTGTTGGAAATGGCAATTGCACTGGTATTATCACAAAAGATAGGGACACTTTTGTAATGGATGCCATAGTCACTGAGTTGACTTTTCATCCATAGTACATTTGCACAACAGGAAGCTGCAGCTACATATTCTGCTTCAGCTGAAGACATAGCTACTGACTGTTGTTTCTTTGTACTCCAACATACCAGTTTTCCTCCAAGGAATTGGCAGGATCCTGAGGTACTTTTCCTATCCATGTTACAGCCTGCATAGTCTGAATCAGTGTAACCTTTAAGATCAAATCCAGAGCACTTAGGATAATACAAACCAAGATTTGAAGTTCCTTTAAGGTATCTCAGGATTCTTTTCACAGCAGTGAGATGTGATTCTTTTGGGTCAGACTGATATCTTGCACATAAGCATACTGCAAACTGAATGTCAGGCCTTGTGGCTAGGAGATACATCAGTGAGCCTATCATTCCTCTAAACATGGTCTGATTCACTGATTTACCAGTGAGATCAGGACCAAGATTGTTTGGAGGGACCATAGGGGTTTTGACAGAAGCACAATCACTGAGATCATACTTTTTCAGTGTGTTCTTGATGTACTTCTCTTGACTGATGGAAATTCCTTGATCAGTCTGTTTGATTTGTAATCCAAGAAAGTATGTGAGCTCTCCCATCATGCTCATTTCAAACTGTTTTGTCATCAGTTTCTCAAATTGTTTGCACAGTTTGTAGCTTGTTGAGCCAAAGATGATGTCATCAACATATACTTGAACTAGGATCACATCTTCCTTTGTCCTGTAGATGAATAGAGTATTGTCTATTCTTCCCCTGACAAATTTGTTTTGGATTAGAAAGGCTGAGAGAGTATCATACCATGCCCTAGGAGCTTGTTTAAGACCATAGAGAGCTTTGTCAAGCTTGCAAACATGGTTAGGGAACTCATAACTTTCAAATCCAGGAGGTTGTTGAACATAAACTTCTTCTTTAAGTTTACCATTTAGGAATGCACTTTTGACATCCATTTGGTAAACTTTGAAGTTCATGTAAGAAGCATAAGCAAGGAAGATCCTGATGGCTTCCATTCTAGCAACAGGGGCAAAGGTTTCTTCATAGTCAATTCCTTCCTGTTGATTGTAGCCTTTGGCAACAAGCCTTGCTTTGTTTTTGACCACAATGCCATTTTCATCAGTTTTGTTCTTGAACACCCATTTCATGCCAATCACAAAAACACCCTGAGGACATTCAACCAGGGTCATGACATCATTTTTGTCAAATTGTTCAAGTTCATCATGCATGGCATGAACCCAACTGGGATGTTTCATGGCCTCTTTCACTGTCTTGGGTTCGATGGTTGAGATGAACCCAACATACAGACATTCATTGGCTGAGGCTGCAGTAAGTTTGGCAGCCATCCTTCTAGTGAGCATTCCCTCAAAGACAGGTTCACCAATGATGTTAACAAGCTCAATGTGTTGGTGTCTAGACCATCTTTCTTGAGGTCTGGGGTAGGAATTTGAGCTTGTTGAGGCCTGATTTGGAGGTGGAGTGGGTTCAGGTGTAGGTGCCTGAGGTTCCTCAGGAGTTTGGTCTTCAGTGAGTTCATTTTGAATGTCATTTTCAACAATTTCTAGATTCTCGGGTTCAATATGAGATATCTGATTTTGTGCTTGTTGAGCTTCAACGAACTCACTGATGGTAGGATAAGGAAGGTTGTGAGGGATGATGTAGTATGAGAAATCTGCATCAACTTGATATTGTGTGGAAGAGTTGTTTTCAGGATGATATTCATCAGGAGGATATCTTGAAGAATTGTCGATCCCGATTTCTTCCACTGAAGAGTTAAAAGACTGAATGCCTTCAGTGCTTTCATCGAAGGTGACATGATAGGTTTCCTCAGTTTGTTGTCTTCTAGTGTTGAACACCCTGAAGGCTTTAGAAACCAGTGAGTAGCCTAAGAAATATCCATCATCAGCCTTGGCATCAAATTTCCCTAGGTGATCCTTGTGATTATGAATGAACACAGGACACCCAAACACATGAAAGTAGCTGATGTCAGGGATTCTACCCTTGAATATCTCATAGGGTGTTTTGTTGTGTCTTTTGACAACGATGGACCTATTTTGAGTGTAGCAAGCTGTTTTGATTGCCTCAGTCCAGAAGTGTTTAGAAAGGGCTGACCCATTCAACATTGTTCTGGCTGCCTCAATGAGAGTTCTGTTTTTCCTTTCAGCTACTCCATTTTGTTCAGGAGTGTAGGGAGAAGAGAAATTTTGAGAAATTCCCTTCTCATCACAGAAGTTCTCAAGGTCCTGATTCTTGAATTCAGTCCCATTGTCAGTCCTGATTTGTTTGACTTTAATGTCATTTTGGTTTTCAATGTTCCTGACAAAAGACATGATGGTTTCAGCTGCCTGACTTTTCTTGGTCAGGAAGTAAACCCAAGTGTATCTCGAGTATTCATCCACTATAACCAAGGTATACTTCTCATGGTGAATGGACATTGGACTGACAGGTCCAAAGAGATCCATGTGGAGAAGATGAAGACAGCTTTTGATTGAGAAATTTTGTTTGGTTTTGAATGAGGCCCTATGGTGTTTTCCTTTTTCACATGCTGAACAGGGTTTGTCTTTAGAAAACGCCAGTGAGGGTAGGCCAAGAACTTTGTTTTGTTTGGCCAGGTTGTTGATGTGTTTGAAGTTGAGATGTGAGAGTCTTTTATGCCATAGCCAGTTGATTGCTTCACTTGCCTTTGTGAAGAGACAAGTTCCATTCTGAGTGAGTGTAGACATGTCTAAGACATAGACATCATCTCTTCTTGGTGCAATCAACACAACTTCTTTGTTGGCATTAAAGATGGTTCCTCTCTTGTCATCAAACTGAACTATGTATTTTGCATCACATAGTTGGCTGACACTGATGAGATTGTATTTGAGTCCATTTACATAAGCTATCCTAGTAAAAACTATACCATTGCAGTTTACTGAACCATAACCTTCAGTGGGAGCTGATGAGTTATCACCAAATACTACCTTGGGTCCTGGTTCTTCTATGTATTTGTGCAGATACTGCTTCACACCAGTCATGCTTCTTGAGCATCCACTATCTAGATGCCACACAGGCTCCCTGGCATGTTTCTGCACAAATAGTAAACTGAATTAGTTCTTTCTATTGACCCACCTTTTAGTAGGTTTGGGCCTCAAGGATTTCTTAAACTTATTTATGGACTCATGATCAGTGGTGGAGTGGACTTTGCTTTCACAAATTGTGCATCTTAAGCTTGAAGAGGACTCAGATGGCTGGGAGACATTTGATGTCAGTCCTCTTCTAGCCTTGATGACATTGTCATGTCCTGAAGCATCATGGGAAGGATCTCCACATATATCACAGCAAGGATACATAAGGCAATCAACTGGGTGATGGTCATTGAAACCACAATGTGTGCAAGGTTTAAGAGGCACAGCTTTAGGTTTCAGGGTTTGCTTTGAAGTTGAAGCATACTTGTGAGCCTGAGCTTTGTAGTTTGCTTGATTTTTCAAAGATGTGACAAAGGAGAGGTGATCAGAAGTCCTATGGTCTTCTTGTTTGCAAATCATGCAAAATAGGATTCTGTAGCAGTTATCAGTGGTGTGGTTTGTGTAACTGCATAACTCACATCTCTTGAGTGGCTTTTTGATGGATTTTGGTTTTGATGTAGTTGAGGAAGCTGAAGCTGGTCCCTTATCCTTAGATGAGGTTTTATCATTTGATTCCAGCTTTTCACTCAGCTTCCTGACTAGTTCAGCTAACTGATCAACCTTAGATTCAGTGCTGGCACTGTTAATCTCAGTGGAAATGGAAGGAGTTGAAGCTTCAGTGGGAGTTGTAGTTTGCTTGTTTTGTTTAGAACAGGGGTTTTTCAGAATCGTTGTGCCCAATCCAACCTTCTCCTTGGGAGAATGTTGAGAGTAGACAAGAGGTCCTATGTTAGAACAAGGTTCAGCTCCCTGAAGCACTTTCAGTGGTGGTAAAGGGGTTTGTGTAATTGATTCAGATTCACTGACATCATCAGCACTGCTGGCATTGTCAGTGACTCCAAGTAACTCCTTAATGGCCTGACTTTCAGGCATCAAGATCTTTCCTGTGTCAAAATTAGGCATATTGCCTTCAGGACTGGGTCTTTCAATCCAGTCCTTTGACTTGGGATTCATCTCTTTTGCAAAGAATGTGCCAGCAGGCAAGAAAGTTGTATGACTATGAGTCTCTTTAGAGGATTCAGGAAGTTGATCCTCTCCTATTACCTTCTTTTTGGTACTAGGGATGAGACTGACAGTTTCATAGACTCTAGGGTTTTTCTTGGTCCAACTTTCTATGATGTCTTTTTCTTTCTTAAGTTCTTCTTGAAGAGCATGGTTTTGTTTGACAAGTTCAGTATTTTGAATTTGAAGTGTAACATTTTCAAGCTTAGCTTGTTTTAAAACAAGAAGTTCATCCCTACACTTATTTAATTCAAATGTGAGTTTGTTAAACTTTGAAAACAGATTTAGCCTTTGCTCTTCGACATACTTAAGATCAACATTGATATAGTTCAAATAGGACTGCCAATCACATTCATCATCCATAGAAAGTAAGATGTTTACCTTTTTCATGGTGATGTTGACCCATTCGCCATTTCTGGCACTGCTTTTACCAACTGCAAGCTTGTTGTCATCTGAGAGTGCCATCAGTGCACTGACATGAACTTCTTCTTCTTCTGAGGACACTTCTTCCTCATCCCAGTCATAAGTTTCAGCAACAAGCCCCTTGTTTTTGTTTTGAGCAGGTTTGCTAACTTGAGGAGACTGAGAGTTTGAGGGAGCAACTTCAAGAAGGGCAAGTTTGGCTTTTGCTTT
This sequence comes from Artemisia annua, assembly GCA_014162995.1. Classification (NCBI taxonomy): domain Eukaryota; kingdom Viridiplantae; phylum Streptophyta; class Magnoliopsida; order Asterales; family Asteraceae; genus Artemisia; species Artemisia annua. The sequence continues at coordinate 252,692 of LBNU01025297.1, forward strand.
TCTATACTTTGCTTCAAAGTCTTTTTGAGAACTTTTCTCAGCATGGTTTTGAAAATATTGAGGAGACTGAAACATTTTGGGTTGAAATTTGCCAGTTCCTGAGGTGTGATTTCCTGAAAACTTGTATGATGGTTCTGAAAGTGTTTTTGAGAAACAATCTTTAGCAAAATGGCCTCTTCTACCACATTTGTAACATTCAACATTATCATTTGGTTTTGCATTAGAAAAAGCTTTGTTTCTTTTGATAAAACGTTTAGAGTTAGCAAGGAGTGCTCTTTGTTGAAATTCATTTTGCAAATCATTTAAGTACTCCTCACTATCTCTTTCATCAGGCTCATCATCTGAGTTTTCTTGGTAATCCTGCACAATACCATTAGAGTAGAAAGCAGTTGATATGGGTAAAGCAGTCAGGGTCTTTTTCATTTCCTGAGCTTTCTTGGTCTCAGGGTATCTCCTTGAGATTAAGTTATCCTCATAGAGGTACTTTCCAAAGATTTCAGGAAGCTCAAGATTTTGAAGGTTATTAGCATTTCTCATACCCTGAGAGAAGTTTAACCATTTCTCAGGGAGACTGTTGACAAAGCCAACATTGATTTCATGCTTAGACAAGGTGACACCATCGTTGGTCAGTTCATTTAGGAGGGTCTTATAGCGGGTATAGGTTTCTGAGAGACTTTCAGTGTCTTTGGCCCTGAAAGTATTGTACTCAAGTTTCAGGTCCATGACCCTGTTTTCCTTGGTATCTGAGGGGCCTTCATAGCTATAAACCAAGTCAGTCCAAGTCTGCTTTGCAGTAGGACAATTTATGACTGATTCCATTATATCGTCAGGAAGACATGATATAATGATGCATTTTAGACGTTGGTCTTGGTTGACCACCCTCCTCTCATCTATAGTCCACTGACCTTCAGGTTTAACTAAACCTTCAGCTGTTTTTGGGATATATGGACCTTCATTAATAAGCTTAATGTAATAAGGTTCCATCCCGTTCAAATAGCAAAGCATTCGCTTCTTCCATTTGTTAAATTTACCAACTTCAAGTCGGGGAGCAGTAGCAGAGTAGCTTCCTCCCTTTTTATCGACTAGTTGGGGTACATCATTATCGGCCATTTTGGGATCTTGATTTTAAAAACTTTGAGCACTCTGTGGTTTTAAGAAAGTTTTATAAACCAGAGGCTCTGATACCACTTGTTGGTCCCTTTTACCCAGTTAAGTTAACTATGAAGTTAATCTAACCGTGCATTATGGCATAATGATGTAGTGAGGTTCTTTGATAAAACAAGATATAAGAATAAAACGTAAATCAAAACACAAGGTAATTTTCAACGTTTAATTCTTATTAGAAATGAATCAAAGAATTATACCCAAGTGTTTTGCGGAATAAACACTTGGGATTGAAATGACAAGTATGGTGTGTTTCTCCTCACTAAACTTAAGCTAAGCTTAAGTGACAACTAAGGTACAATCGAGCTATCTCGAGTACAAGTATGTTCTTTGGAGGAGAAAAGGGTTTGTGAATGTCTAAGCATTAATTGCACAAACTTAACCTTTTCTCCTCTTTATGATCCTATTTATACACAAGTATAATACATACTATTGTCCAATGGATTAAAGACTTCTAAAGATAAATCTTTAGAAGATCTTGTTCACTGTTGAAGGCAACCCATATTGGGTTAGAAGACAGATAAACCTTTTTAGGATTAGGTTGGATTGTAGCCAAATAAGGAAAGTTTGACTTATAAAGCGATAAAGCACTTTATTGGGACAGTTCAAACTTTCCCTCCCAATCCCGCCTATTCTTCAGTCTTCAGGTAGCTTTCTTCAGTCTTCATGGTTGGTGAGGAGAATTGGGGATTCAGTGAGCTATTGTCATCACTCACTGAATCCATCATCTTCTTCTTTGGCTTAGATGCCATTCACTGAGAGTCCGCCTCACTGAATGGAAAACCTTTCTTCGTTAGGCTTATTCTAAACATCCTGAAGATGACTCACTGAATGACTGTTCACTCAGTGACTTGATTATGTTTAAGGGAATTCAACACTTAGGTGATTTTATGTTCAAATCCTAGTTAAGGAAAGCTTGGGTACTTTCAGTGACCCAACAGTTCTAAAATCGGTCGCACCATCAATGACTCAAAACCAGGGTCATTTATGGCATTGGGTAAATGCAGTATACACAAGTACTGAAACGCTTCAATTTGATGATATGATGTTCACTATCATGGATATATCAAGAACTTACCAAATATTTCGACTCTGCACAAAAACTTGAAATATGCAAATTACGAATCCAAGAGTTAACAGGATTCTCCAAAAACCTTCAATATAAGACGTTCTATAGGAGAATAAAATATACAAATATTAAAAAAGAAAACATAAAATCTAGACTGAATTCAATTCATTACTGAAATATAAAGTAGCTAGAGTAGTCCGGCTAAGAAAATAGCTAGTTAAACTTAGGGTTCAGGACAACTCCGACAAACAAAACACCTTTAGAAGTTTCTTCTCTTATCATGAACATGAACGGATGGTCAGCCACAAAATCAATTTCTGGTGCACTTACACACCCACCAAAAGATCCCATAATCATAGTAACAGCAGCAGCTACTGTTCCTTTTTCGTCAACTTCAATAACAGATTTTTGAAGTATCTTCGACACATAAATCATACGGTTCTTTACTATCCCGCTAAACTCTGTGTTTGTTTTTAAGAAAGGCAATGTTAATCCCATTTGTTTCATAACTTCTTCAGGTTTAAATGTAGTAGATATTTTAAACTTTGGTATCCAAAGGCGACGAAATGTCGTCCGTTTAAGGTCAAAATCTCCATGAAACAAAGCATCATTAGAATGAAATTGTTTAAGAAGATCCTGCAATCCATCTTGCTTGTTTGGGAGAAAGATATACATGGAGAACTTGTTTGACTGGTCGTTAATTTTGTAGGGAAGTTTGATCATCTTGAAGCCCCGGAAGGAACCATAATGAAAACTTGGTTTACGAAGTGTCATGTAGGGGACTGAAACTTTGTCCCCATTGATGAGACGAAAGGTATAATTAGTTGTCAGTTGTGCTGCAAATTCTTCATACCATTCGCCTTTAAAATACAAAACATTTGCCAACACCAGAAAGTCAGCTTCCTTAAAATCACTCGTCTTAAGAACTGAGGTTATCAAACCCTTAGTTTCCTTGTTTACCCATGCATTAATTTCTTCAACTACTTCATTAAGCTTCACCTAAAAAACCATATTGATTAATAATAAGAATAATTTTTTTAACTATATAAATATAAAAGAAAAAAAGCTAAAAACACTTGATATAAATTTACCTTGTCTTTAAAGTCCGCAGATTTGGCTTGTGTTTTGTAAACATCTTCAAGAATCCTTTGGTAATGAGATTCAAGTTTTACATATTTGTCTACCCAAACACCATTCGCTAAAGTGAATTCAAGACCATTGTTCTTGTTCGATAAACTCTGTGCTAAAAGTTTAGAACTTGGTGACTGAGAAAGAAATTGGTCGATGCTTCCATATCTAAGAAACCCTAACAACTGTTTCAATGTATCCCCTTCGGCTCCAACAGTCAGCATTCCCAATACAATATCAAGTGACAAAGGCGAACAAACCATATTTCCATTCTCGAAACCCTTTTGTGCATCATCAAGCAATGTTTTGGTGATAACCTGTTCATGAAAATATATAACGACCATCGTAAACCCTACCACATATAAAACAAAATAAAGTTACAAAAGATATGAATAAAAAAGAACGTACGGAGGTGGTGTTGGCTGATATATTACGGCAGCGTGCTTGAGCCATTGAATAGATCGAACTGCAGTTAGGGTTTATTATCGATGAATAAAAGATGGTTAACGGATTGTTAATGTTTTGTATTTATAGAGTGATTGTGCGTTTTTATGTCAACCGACTGTAATCCATAGTGGCTTAAGATTAAAGCAAAGGCCATAGGCCCTAATTTTTCAAAAGCCCCCCGTTTTTTAAAAGTCTTGTATATATAGAGTTACATAGCCGTTTAATTAAAAGTGCAACAAATTGCAAAGCCTAATATTTTTAATTTTTATTATTATTATTATTATTATTTTTCCCCAAATTGTTATGACTTTTAAGTGACAAACTTTTATAAAAAACCGATTTTATCATAATTTTCAGAATTTAATTTTATTTAATTTGGTATGAAATTTAATATATAAATCGAAACTATTGTTTTTAAAAGATTTTAAGTGGGTTATTATTTTCATTGAATGTTCGTCACTTTGGCGCTAATTTTGTCTAACTTAAAGATTGGGTTACGCAATACTTAAAATACGAAAGTTATAGATTACTGGCCGTTCTTTACCTATAAATTTGAATCACTCAAATCCGATGTGATATGAGGGAGATATCGCATTTTGAAAAAGACTTTTTAAACATATTTAGCGCACACAAGGTGTTCGATAAAATTCCTAAAAGAGATGCACTATTTCGTGTAGCACAATACATTTTTAGTTATTTTTTGTTTTAGCTGATGAACAAAAGTAACTGATGTACACGACTGATTGATGTACAAAACTAACTAATGAATAAGACTAATTGATGAACAAGGCAACCGTAATCTACATGTTGTTCATCAGTGTTGATCATAATCCATGTTGTTAATCAATGTTCATTAGTTAGTCTTGTTAATCAGTAAAAAAACTAAAAATAACTAACATAATTAAAAATGTATCATGGTACACTAATTAGTTCATTTAAATGTACTTTTACCAGGAAAATCTCTCTTAGACATTTTATCAAACATGTTTTGTGCACTAATATGTTAAAAACGTCATTTTCAAAGTGCGATATCTCACTCATATGATATTGAAATTGAATGATTCAAATTTTTGGGTAAAGAACGGCCAAACATCTACAACTTTCATATTTTTAGTTTTGCGTAATTCAACATTTAAGTTAGACAAATTAGGGCCAAATATGACAAAACTTTTAAGAAAATCAGTACCCACTTATAATCTAAAAGAATGCAATTTATTCAAATTTCATACCAACTTAAATAAAATTGAATTCTGGAAATTATGAAGAAATCGATTTTTGGTAAAAGTTTGTCGAACGAAAGTTATGACAATTTGAAGTTTGATGGTGAAATTAAATATAATCTCAAAAATTCAAAACTACCACTTGTCAAACGGAAAAAGGAGATCATTGGTTATTGTTTTAAAATGGACCGTGAGATGGGTTTGAAAGGGTTTAGTTGTAGATCAGATGGTCGAGAACACTTTATAAACTTTTTATTTTTGTATCACTTTGTATAGGATCACGACTCGAGTTACTATAGAGTCAGTCACACTAGTTTTTTAACCATCATATTTAGCGTCACGATTTTGAAAGGCCCTAATTTGCTAAAGCGGGTAATGATTGAGAATTATGAGTCTTATCTGTTTTGGTGTTGAAATTTCTAAAAGTCCAAGAATTTTGGAAGGTCGAGACTTGCTAGAACTAATACAATAATTGAGAATTTTGAGCATCTTCTATTTTATATCTTAGGCCTACAATTTAAAAAAAAAAAAAAAAAAAAAAAAAAAAAAAAAAAAAAAAAAAAAAAAAAAAAAAAAAAAAAAAAAAGATGTTCCTAAGCCTAATATTCTATGTAATAGAGAGCCTATGTTTTTGCATGATAGAAACAATGAGTAAGTCATTAAGCTAATGTTGCTAACTTCATAAACCAAAGTCATTGCTAGACTTTTAAATGTTGAATTTTCTTATGTTTTTTTCTTTCTCCTTTTTTTAAATCTCTAATGTCAAATTGTCTTCTTTAATCACTCAATTAGCTTCTCATCAATCCAACGGATAAATATCCAAATTGTCTTCTTTAGTCTCTCAATTGAAGTGGTCACGCTAACTTTCTGAAAAGTAAGGGCCTTACCCGGTTTGAGTCTGTGTGGCGGTGGGTTCAAACCCCGTGGATTAGTCGGTCAAAATGTCAAAAACTATGGTAATTAAACACCACTCAATGTGCCAGAGAATTATGACTAAGCTACAACAAAAAGAAGACTTATCTACAATGTTCGGTCTAACATATGTTAGAACACGTGAGAGTCTTGTTTAGACCGACAATTGTTTTCTATGGATTTATGCTTCGACAAGGGGAGGGCTGATTGGGGTTAAAGACCCCCACAAGTGCCATGAATAGATGTGATGATGTTGTTACAAAGTTTATTTGTGGCCGACTGAAAACGCCACCACCATTTAATCAACATGAGGAGATTAGAGACACTTAGACTACCAACACCAACTCCTTCACATCTAGTAGGAGAACAAACTTTTTTCTAAGCAATCCATGCCATTTTATTGGAACCTAAAGTGCCACCCAAAAAGAAGTTACGTTTTAGCTTTTCCAAATGATTGATGACAAATTTTGGATCCTTGAAATAAAAGGGTGAAAAGATAAGTGCCAAGTGCACCACGGACCAACTTTATACGAGTAACTGAGTAAGTCTCCCACCATAGAAAAGTGTGTATGCTTTCCAATTGTTGTTGAACTTACCAATGATAGGCTTCCAATTGCAACCTTTGTTAGTTTATAGACATGAAATAATAGTCGTGTGTTAGGATCGAACTCGAGATCACGGGATTGCACACTTTACGTATAAAGAGTAAATGAATAATAATTATTAATAAATGTTAAGAATAATTATTAAATAAATAAAACACTTAACGACCGTTAGTATTTAACGGATAATGACTAACTACCGTTAGACGAATAAAAGGAAAGTATTATACATGAATAATTGGAAGGTCAAGAAGGTTCCGGAATCCTTTTAGGGATCCCATAACTGATCGGCACTAAGGGGCACCTCCTTAGTTGCTTGATCTCCAAGTTACTTCAAGTATATAAGCAAACTCAAGGTTATTTGTTCCATACACTTGTACACATAATAAACTTGAGTTTTCTCTCTTCTTTTCTTCTCCTAAAATCGATCTAACAATCCCTAACACTTAGGGATTCGATTTTGTCTTCCAAAGTGTTTTGTTTATTAATTACTTGCATACATTTACTTGGTATTAGTACGTGTGTACAAGAACGTTAATCAAACACACTATTGTTTGATTCTTGGATTGAATAACAAATAGGTAATGGGTTATTCTTATAATCCACATAAACCCTAATTAGGGTTCTTGATCTTGATTGAAGAATAAGAGGTATGTTTTTAATTTATTATTTGGTTAATTAATTATGCATTATATGATCTTGTTATAATGCTTCCGCATGTGTACTTGATGTTTATTGTTTATATGTTAATGATTTGTCATGTTATATAATTCCAACAGTGGTATCAGAGCCGTTATAATGTGTAATTAATTACCAAAACACATAAAAAACGAATTTTGATTGTTTTTTGTACATGTTTTTTAGATTTAGGGTTCATAAAATCAAAAACCTAATTTTATTAAAATCGATTTTTTTTTTAAATTTAGGGTTTTTAGATTTTGATGTTTAATTTGATTAGAAACCCTAAGTAAACATGTTTATGTGTTTATATAGACGATCTTGTGTGACTATTTGCAATAATTGTTATGTGGAATCCATGAAAACATGCATGTTTAGCATGGATTCAATGTCATATATGAATTTAATTGTTAAGATTAAACATGTAAATTAATTGATAGATGTCGAATTGGGAAAGACTCCAATATTAAGGAATCAATTATGTGTTAATAAAAACCTATAATTGATTTTTAATAGGATTATCGAATTAAGTTTGCATGTGGCTACATGTTTTATACATATTTAATGGTTATGTTGTGTATGTGTTATTTAGTTGTTTATTTTTTATTTATTTGAATTACTTGGTTTGTTTATTTTGTAAGACATGTTTATAAACGAAAAAGGGTAATTTTTGAATAGAAAAATAATATGGACTAAATAAATGGCGAAATTTGTTTTGGTTTTTAAGAGTCAAAATCTCAAGGTTTAATTGAGTGATGTTTTTGTACAAATAGTGTGTGAAAGGCGCACCGAAGTTTGACTAACTATAAAGTGGGTATAAGTGGAGAGGGGTTTTTTAAGAGATCCGCTCCTACCAGCTCTCTGCGCTCACCTGTGCGTCAAATTAGACTTACCTATATCACTATTTTACGTACACTATCATCTTAACGGTGAATTGACTACAATTCCACTATGATTATCCGAAACACTAAGCTTTAGGGCTTATGCAAAAGTACGATATAGTGGACGATAATTGTTAGTAATTCTTTGATTGGTGAACCCAACACCTCAATCAAAACTTTGTTAATTTGATCTTAGTGAATTGGTAAATAAAATTGTTTTGTAAAAACCAATGTTATGAAGTTGTATGCATGCTTCTTCATACAGTATTTTGATTAAACACATCAAAATTACTACCCTTAAAATTAAGTCGAATGCCATCTAATTAAAGAACACTTGAAGTTGTGATTTACGTCATGTGAGAGCTTGGCTAGATTGCAATGGAGAGGTGAACTTTATACTTTTATTACTAGCAGATCAACTGAATGTAATGGAATTATGAGTTTGCAGTTTTCAAATTAGACGACTTAAATTGAGTAGGAAGTGAGAGCTTGGACTCAAGGCATTAGATGGGGATGAAACATGCTTACATTGCAAAAGGTTTTGTGAATGTAAATTCCATAATGATCTAGGAATTGCAATATGATATTGGCAATTATTGTTCGACAATTACCTTGTTGAATACTTTCATTACTTACAGATCAACTGATGTAATGAAACTATGTCAATTAGGATCCTAACTTTAAGAAAATACTATGGTTTATATGAATATTTACCAATGGGTATTTTATTTTCTTAAAGGTTCAATTATCGAAAATACTAAAATTGAATTTTGTTAATTCTTTTAATGTATTAATGCAACGTTAAAACCGTAAACGCATTTTGGATTTTGGTAAATTGATCTCGTTCTGTTTTCAAACAAATGTTTGATTAACAATAATTTACTTAAAAGCCAAAGGAAATCTGCTTTCTATGAAAGAAGAGTAAGACACAATCCTATTCCTTTTCATGAATGTGAAAGGATAATAGGAATATTTGATATGTCTAAATTCTAATATATAACTCATGGCAAACTTTAATAGTTAAGAATTGCTTATTTTCTATAAAGATTTCAGTACTCTATTTTGGTGATTGAATTCTTTTATAACAAATATGATTTTGGTTAACTAGAACTTTATGAGTTATTAAAGTTTGAAGCTAGACTAATTACCGCGGAATGGTAAAAGACAACTAGTTTATTCATCTAGTTGTTTTGGCTATTTAAAAGGTGCTACATACATTGTGGGATGGTAGACCTATTAAGGAAGAAATTGCATGCCCAAATTTTCAAGTTAATAGCATTGATGGTTATTCCATCATTTACGTAGTAGAATACACTTTTAATGCATAAGTAACTATTACGTATGAACATTCAAAGGTGTTGGAAAGTTAAAAGCACACTATTTTCCCTTACTCTGACTATGAAACACTTACAATGTTGTCAAATTCAGTGGGAGTATTGTGTACTTGTTACTGAATAAGGAATTATTGTAATGATCTTTAATTCAGTGGGAGTTACAAGCTTAGATATCTTGGTAGCTAAAGATAATTACTTTCCAAAAGTAGACACTCATACTTTTAAGGTTAGTTTTGTACGTTTCCTTACTAGACATTGTTGTTCTACATCTACTTGTTATGCTAAAATCTATGACACAATCATATTGATCACATAAACAAACGCATGGTGTGTTGTTTATCAACTATATGAGGTTGTTACATGCATAAGTGGGAGAAATGTTATATTTAATTTTGTGCAAGAAACAATTCATAAAGATATGATTTAAAGGATTCTCTTGACTACAAGGTAAGAGACTAAATTTATAATAGGGATTATACACATCTAATTTAAGAAACACTTGAAGTTGTAATTTACGTCATGTGAGAGCTTGGCTAGATTACAATGGAAAGGTAAATTCATGCTTTCATTATGATTGTACAATAAATTGCACGACCAGGCCTTCGATGGTGATCAAAGGATATAAGGGGGTGTTGTGGTTGCGCCAAGCTTTGATATAACCTGAAATAAGAATTACTAAAACACTACGTTAATTGATTGTGCAGGGGTTGGACCCTGCGAACCACCTCCGGCGTGTGAATAACTACTTGGTATGAAAGTTTAGGTGAAAAATGTGGCAAAGTAAAGTAGGAGAGATTGCATACCAGATTTCTAACTCGTCCAAGACTATTTATAGGGAAGAAATAACTTTGGAGAGTGTTTGCACGAATTTAGGAGATCATAGGGGCGTCCCATGATATGTGGCAACCGCTAGGGCTTAGTGTCCCACTCCTCCTGGTTTAGCGGGAGAGCTAAAGAGAAAGAGGAGACGTGGGTAAGACTTGGTCTTAGCGTTGTTTTGACTTGGCACTATTCCGTCCTAATGACTTATCGAAGGATACCCCGAAGGGCTATTTGGTAACTAGATCACAGGTGATTAGTTTTACGCCAATGAAAGTTTTAGGAGGCTAGCCAGAGCCTTCGATATGTAGGTTGCGATCAGACTCGAAGGGGGGTCCTTCGACCTGATCGGAGGGTACATCATCAAGCCCCCCAGTTGAAAGTTAGATATTTGTACGAGGATATATGGCTTTCAACTCAATCACAAACTTACACTAATCACATTATCTCGTAGGATCATACGAAATAAAAGAAAAGAAATATACGTCAACAAAGCACGCATTAAATGCTCTTAAATATCATCTAACCACTTGCATTAAGGCTACAGTAGCGCAATCCTCGGTAAACAAAAACATCCATTCGAATTTAAAAAACCCATTGGAGTCCGGATAGATAGACATGACACGTGTATGGTGATGATCAAAAGGAGGAGCGGTATAAATGTTTATCACCCCTAACCCTAAATCACTTTTACACTTGCGCCCAAAATTATACTCCAACACTGTGTAGATTCCTGTCAAAATCCACACACAACATCACGTACTATTAACCCTTGCAAGAAAAAAGGTAAATCTCCCCTTCGTCAAACTATATTTTTTTGTAGCAGTATTATTCTTCGTTAGTCAAAATGGCCAAAAATTCCAAGTTTATTATTAAAGAACAAAAATATACTTTAACTAAAGAAGAATTACATGACTTTCTTGAAGATTATCCCATTCTCAAAAAGTATAAAATCATGCTTCCCACCAAACATCAGGCTATATTTGATGCCCCAAAAGGTTATGTAGGGCTTTATACCCATGCATTTAAGCTGTCAAACCTTAGGATACCACTTCACCCTTTGATTCTAGAGTTTATGCAGTATTACAAAGCATCTCTAGGTTCAACCCATTTGGCCTATCCAAACTCACAACATTCATCGTAATGTGTAAAGCCTACGGGTATGAGCCCACGTTGACAGTGCTTAGTGGTTTTATGAACCTATACCCTGGTGGGAATTGGTTGACACTAGCAAAAAAGGGTGATGTTGATGTTCCAACTATTATTAAAACCGTTTTCAAACATTACGGACTGGAAAGGGAGTTTCTTTTATATTCAAGACACAATAATACCTCCGGAGTACCCTGCTTTATTGGATGAAGCGTACAAGTTTGACAAAAAACGCTTCAACGATGAGTTGCCTTACACTGTTCGGAGGAATCCGTTGTACCAACGTCTTGTCCGCTATCCAGTGAATGTTCAAACATTCCTCGAGCCCATCCTTTATATGGCTGATATTGTTAATCACTGGGAGGGTTCTCCGNTGGAAAGGGAGTTTCTTTTATATTCAAGACACAATAATACCTCCGGAGTACCCTGCTTTATTGGATGAAGCGTACAAGTTTGACAAAAAACGCTTCAACGATGAGTTGCCTTACACTGTTCGGAGGAATCCGTTGTACCAACGTCTTGTCCGCTATCCAGTGAATGTTCAAACATTCCTCGAGCCCATCCTTTATATGGCTGATATTGTTAATCACTGGGAGGGTTCTCCGTTGAAGCCTGAAATAGAATGTGGTGGACAAAGTATGTATACTTGTATTTAAATAAATTAAATAACTTATCGGATGATATTTATCTTTTCTTTTCTTTTTGCAGAAATGTCGTTCCGAAACTTTGTTGTTTCTGGTGGTGCCAAAGAGGCGAGCTTCCTTCCGAAGGATCCCAATGAAGTCAGCCATGGGGTTGGCTCACCCTCCGTTTCGGTCAATAACCAGGAGGGTGATGCGCAAATGATTGAGCCTATAGCTTCCGTTCAGCCCACCAAGCCTTCGAAATCATCGAAGCTGGTGAATGTANTGTATACTTGTATTTAAATAAATTAAATAACTTATCGGATGATATTTATCTTTTCTTTTCTTTTTGCAGAAATGTCGTTCCGAAACTTTGTTGTTTCTGGTGGTGCCAAAGAGGCGAGCTTCCTTCCGAAGGATCCCAATGAAGTCAGCCATGGGGTTGGCTCACCCTCCGTTTCGGTCAATAACCAGGAGGGTGATGCGCAAATGATTGAGCCTATAGCTTCCGTTCAGCCCACCAAGCCTTCGAAATCATCGAAGCTGGTGAATGTAGAGGAGACTTCACAACTGGTGGAGAATGTTGCTGACTTTGATGATCCTCCCTCTGAGGATGAGCAGGTAACCATCATTGGCTCGTCCTCTGGTATCGCTGACAGGGTGCGAAATAGGAAAAGTACGAGTGCCAAAGCTGTGAACGCCACCCCGAAGAGGAAATTGATGCTACCAACCTCTCCTACCAAGAATACTAGGCAGAAGGGACAGCTTTCCACCCAAAAGACTGTTGAAGTGTTGCATGAGAATGAAGATATCCATGGTAAGTACATGTGCTTTTGTTTTAGCAGGAGTATAATTATGTAAATCCTAACCATCGTATGCTATACAGGTCTTTCCAATACCAAGGAGTTACCCAACTCTTCAGCCTGCCATCGTCTTGTTGAGCACATCACTCCTGCTAGCTGGAGGGGCACTTTAACCAGTATGCCTATCGAGGAATTGTGTGATCTACACGATAAAAGCTATACAAGGCAGGCTGTGTTGGACAATCATCTGAATGCTCGAACAAGGGAGGTAGTACGTACCCTTGCATCTGCTAGGGAGAAGATGGATGCTATTCTGGCAAGGGAAAAGAAGAAAGACCAAGAGTTTGCCAAAATTCAAGCTAAGTGTGAGGAGGCTTTGAAGGATCTTGAAAAGAATCCCCTTGTGCAAGACCTCTGTGCTGATATTCACGAATTGGAGAAGGAATTGAAAGGAGCTCAAGCAGAATGTAAAAAGCTGCGAAACGAGGAAGCCAAAATCGTAGGGTATAAAGAGGAGATTGCTGAGTTAGAATCAAAATGTGAGGGCTTTGAAGAGGAGAGGTCGAGACTGGGTGAACAAGAGACCAAGCTACGCGAAGAGTTGGATGGCTTCAAGCGTAAGTATAAAGCTCTCAGAAAAGATAGGGTTGCTTTGGTCTCAAAGGTTGTTCCTTATATGGCAATGGAGCTATATCACAACGATGAGGTAGGGAAAGTGATTGCAGATCTTGTCAATGCTGCTATCTATCATGGGAAATGCACTACGTTGGAGGAAGTTGCTGCAACTGGTAAGCCTGTGGATCTATCGAAGGTACCTTATTACCGTTTCACACATGAGGCAGAGTATGATCATGCCAGCAATGCCCTTGCTACAGCAGTGTACCCCTTCCTTGTTGAAGCAACTAAGGATCCGATGGCTTCTGTTGAGACACTTCTTTCTAAGAAGCCTCGTAGGTTGAAGCCATCATCTACAAGCAAGAAAGATACCCCTGTGAAGCCTCCATCCATGAAGACCACTCCTGAGAAGCCCTTGTCTCCGAAAGTAGCTCCTGAGAAGCCCCAATCTCCAAGCAACAAGGATTCTACTGTGCATTCTCCTTCTCCCATCAACAAGACAGATCTTGAGAAGGCATCTTCCCCAAGCAAAGCAAGCCCTGAGGAATCCCCCATTCAACAAGAAAGTCCCAAATCTCATGGTAAGTGAAGGCTGCACTGTTTGCAGTAATTTGGCCCCGAGGGTGGTATGTACCCTTAAGACAATATTAACTCATCCTTTGTAGGCTATGTCCTACACTTTGAACAATTTATGTTTCCTGTTTATGTAGCTTTGGCTCAGACAATATTAGCTACCATCTTTTGAGCAGCTGCCTTATATGCTGCATTTAGTATCATTTCGTATGTCTAATGCAATAGGGAGATGTATTCCCACCTTTGTTTTTGTGTTTTTTCTCTTACTGATTATATTAATAAACGTTAATATACATCCTAAGGCTTTTAACAAAGAACCTTATTGTGTGTATTTTGAACCAAGATTTTATAGCAATCGTATAATTTAACTGCTGACGGAGGGTCGCGACCCACTCCGTCTCCGTCCTTTTAGTGCGAAGGGCTTCGAATACCCTAAGACTATTTAGGAAAGTCAATGTGAATTATTATGGATTCTTAATTATAAACAAGACATGAGTATCTCGTATCATCCTTCGAACATTGAAACTTTTGATTACTTGGCTGAGCAAATCTTTGTTGTCAAATAAAATAAGAGATTCGAGGGAAACATTTAATATCATTAAGCGAGTAGGGAGGATTACATCATTTGAAGAAATGAACACTAAGACGCCTACCATTAATGCTTCTTTCCCGAAAGAGAAGAATTTGATACATAAATTGAAAGCAAATGACCTATTTAAAATTGCAAGTCTTGCATGTAGAACTTACGAAGGTTATCATTGTCTTGAGTCGTTTAAGCTGCTTTTCCAAGAGGAGTTGCGCGAACTTAGTTACTGTAAGCATTAAATCTAGCCCTCGATGTTTTCTCCTCCTTCTTCGACCAGATGGGAGGAGGAATCTTCGTTTTTTGAATCTCAACCAATTAAAGGGGTAGATTCCTTTGGAATTGAATTACCAAGCCTCTTCGTGTTTTGACGGGCCGAAGATTCCGAGTCTTCTGGGGCGAAAAGATTGTGATCGTCTAGCCCTTTGACTGATTAGAGGCTTTTTATTGAAGACTGGTCCGCGACCTTTATGACCGCCTTCGAACCACTAGAGATTAGTCTACTCTCCCTCTTTGCCCTAAAGAACTCATTCTTGGGAGACGCACTAACTTGGCCTGGTTCCGAGGATACATTCGTTGGTGTTTGGCCATCGGCGAAGTCTTCATTCTGGTACTCGATATCATGCTCTTCTAACTCAATTGTCCATTTGGCTATTCTTCTTGACCTATAGGGATTTGAGAGCATTCGTTCGATTGGCTTATCGGTGAGCACTTTGATGGGATGCTCTCTGAAGTACTTTCGAAGACGCCTCGCAGCGTTTACCAGAGCCAGAATTAGTCTTTCTGTATTTGTATAATTCTGCTCGATTCCTTGCAGGGCCCTACTAGCAAAGTAAATCGGGATGTATATCTTTCTCCTTTCTGCCAAGAGTATTGCGTTGATGCCATCGAAGGGTGTCGTAAGCTGTAAAAATAGTGCTTCATTATCAGCTGGAGCTGTGAAAGTTGGCAAGATTTCCATACATCCCTTCCATCTTTGGAAAGCTGCCTCGGCTTCCATACTCCATTTGAAGGTTGTTTTACAGGTACCCACGATACAATTCTTAAAGGATGATGAAGACCCGTAGACTCCCTTCGAAAGAAACGCGATGAGTGCTTCTAGCCTAACTTCCAGACTATAGGCCCTTTCTGACAAGTTCTGAGCCTGTTTACTTGGATTAGCCTTCAACCTTGGGAGGCTGGCCCGAACCCTTTGGCTTGTGACATGTTTTTCCTTGGGTTTTCTTTTTTCAACGCCGAAGGAACACATCTTTGGGTTCAGCTTCTTGTTGATTCTTCTTAACTGAACGAACGCCTCTTCGATATCGGAGAGTAGGTCCTCTTCCGTCTTACTTTTTATGATCATGTAGCCAGCGTAGGCTTCCAAATTCCTTCCTATTTGACTGTCAAAGGCTTTCTCTATCAACCGTCGGTATGTAGCTTCCGCGTTCTTCAGACCAATAGGTACCTTCCTGTAACAGTATGTGCTTTTTCCCACGTGAAAGGCTGTCTTTTCCTCGTCTTCTTCTGTCATCTGTATCTGGTGATATCGATTCCCCATCTTTTTCTGTCGGCAGCCAAACGTGTTTAACACAGGACTTGTTGATGTCCGTGAAATCTACAAATATATGCCATCCTTCGTCCCTTCGTTGGATTATTATTGGGTTAGCGACCCAAGATGGATTTTTTACTTTTCTGAGTATCCCAGTGTAACAACCCACTAACTTCCCCTTAGGTTAGAAATGCCTTACTAACTTAACTTAGGCCCCCATTAAGCACAATCTAGGTTAGAAATGCCTTTAGGATTTTCTCGAGCCAAATTTTTGCTTTATTATGTCTTTATGACCTAACTAACCTCTAGACAAGCTCACGCACCCACCTATGCCAACCACCACTATGTTTACTTGATGTAAACATCCCGATATGTCAAGTCAAGGTTAAAAACATATTTTTACTAAGAAAACTATCACTCTAATACACCATACTTGCTAGAAAACCCTAATTGCACCTATGTGTTTACGGTTATCTTTAAAACCCTAATTGCTTATCCATACATGTTCTAAAGTGTTTAAAGCTTAGGTATAAGTTACAAAAGCTACCTTAGGATATATTAGACTCCCTAGACCATAGTACAACTCCTTAGAACTTAGGTACAAGTCACATAAGCATAAAACCCTAACTAGGTCATAACTTCCCGGAAACTAGGTTTAACTTTCCCAAATCTTTACCATAAGCTACCACCACTTAGTATAATCCCCCTAGGACTTAGTATTAGTCATTAGACACTCATAGGACCCTAAATTAGGCACTAAGCCCTAGGCTAAACCTAAAACCCTCACTAGACAAAACTAGGTTAAAACTAAACCTATAAACCTAAAACTAGCTACTATACTACTCTAAACTACCAAGCAAGCTACCTAGCACCTCCCTTATACTTAGCTAGCACCCTAGCACCTCTAAGCACCCAAGCAAGTAGGTGATGCACCTACTTGTCACCCTTTCTTCCCAAACCGCCTCCCTAGGCTTCTCTTCACCACAACCGGCCTATCTCAGCCCCCTAGCTACTATGTAGCTGCTCCTCGTCACCACTAGACCCTCCACGACCTCCCCTAGATTTTCTTAGCTGACCTCCCCCCTCCTCGACACCTCATGACCCCTTTTCTTGCTCGCTACTCCTTACGCGAGTATAAATACCCCCCCCCCCTCCATTCTTCTTCACACCTTTCCTTCTCTTCTCTACCTCATATTTCTGTAGTATAAGACCCTTAGAAGCCATAGCAACCGAGTAGCGAAGCCTTGGCCAAGTCGAGTTGTGGTTTGAAGTCGAGAGAAGCCCTAGAACCCCTAATTGCCTCGTTAGCCTTTCCCCAACCTAGGTAATCCTTGACCTTGAATCTAGTATACTTAGAATAGACCTAGGACACTTAGAATAAGCCTTAGGAACCCTAGGATAGCCTTAAACCTTCTTGTTTGCATGCTTTCTATTCGAAACCATAGAATTAGGTTATTAGGAGTTTATGTGCTAATTTGCTATATTAGATGCTATAATATGAATTAGGTGACTTATTTGAACTTTGATTAACTAAACATAAGCTTAGAAACTTAGTTGCTAGTATAAAATATAGTTCACATGCATTTAGGACTAGTTTTGCAAAACTTTACATGCATAGGGGTATATATCATAAATTCCGGAAACTATAAAGTCTAGGGACTGTTTTTGACATTTCCTAGAAGTTATAAGTGCAAATACTTATTTTGCAAATAATTGAAACCTTAGGATAAGAATTAAAATAAGTTATAAACTAAAAAGGACTAATTATGCAAAAAATATAAAGTTAAGGGTAAATAATGAAAGTTAGAATAATCTAAGAACTATTTCTGTTATTTCTTTAAAATATATAAATATAGGGACTATATATGCTAAAGTTAGAAAGTTATATGCTTAATTATTAGTAGTTTATAAGTTTAGGGTAGAAAGTGTAAATATATAAACTTAAAGGGGTATAAACGGATTATTTTCGTAAGTACAAAACCTATTTTGAGTTAAAAACATAACACAATACTAGGGAGCTTCATGCGAGGAGTACTATGTGGATATTTCGTTCTGACGAGTTTGCTGGGTCCTCAAACGATTATTGCATATACTTCTGAGTTATGATGGCCCGAACGGTGTTATGTTATAACTAAACCCTAATAACAACATAACTCAATAATATGGAGCTTCGTGTGAGGAGTATTAACTTCTGAATTATGATGGCCCGAACGGTATTATGTTGATAACATAATACAATAGTAGGGAGCTTCATATGATGAGTCATATACTTCTGAATTACGATGGCCAGAACGGTGTTATGTTATATATAAAAACCCTAAGAGTGATTAACTAAAGAAAACCTAGACTAAGACTTGACATACACACACCTACACCAACCCAGGATACGTGAGTGAGTTGTCTAAACCCCTACTTAAATTAACTTAAGACCCAGGTGAGTTTTCATAGCCTCACACCTTTTAAACGCTTTCTAAATGCTTTACAAACCCTGTGAGGGGGTGTGACAACTGGTAAATTTGGGTGACTTTAAAAACTTTCGCATTACTATTTTTATAAACCCGAGTATTGAAGTAAAATGATTTTGAGGAATTTGGATTGGAAAGTTGAATATATATATAACGTTTATCGTTTTGAGTAATAATTAGGCTATTTGAGTACTTCGCGTTAGGCACTATCTGACTTTGGCACTAGAAATCCTAATGTAACGTATTTTTGGACAAGTAACGATTGAGAATCTTTTGACATAAAAATTCACTTAGTTTACCCGAGTCGTAAAAATATGTTTTTAATTGGGTCTATTATTTGAAAGAACTTTTGGAAATATATTGGGGAATTTATTGTAAAACACGTGGTGTGTACTTAAAAACGAATTTGGTGGCTACCGGCTAGACTTATGAACTCAAAAATATGTTTTGGGGTAAGTTTGAGAAAAATAAAAGTTTTGGGTTCCCTAGCTCAACTAAACTCTAAAACTAACAACTAAGGGGACCATTTTT
>LBNU01025297.1:272576-310203 GCA_014162995.1 Artemisia annua
TGACTTGTACGTACGTGATATAACTTGGTGAATACATAAGTAATACGTGAATGGTTGGACTTATCAAGTTGACGGATTTGATAAGCCATCGACCCTTCATGAGACGACTTATTTATTTTATGAAGGCATATCATTTGACCTTGACCACTATGTGCTATATGTCTTAGTATGTGCGTTGTATGTGGTTATATGCTATGTGGACTTATTATTTGTTTTGAGTTGTATGTGATTGTTATGGATAGTATATTTGGCTTATAGCCAACGAGTCGAGACTTTGTCTCTAGAATCCTCACTTCGATACCAAAGGATACCAAAACGATACCAAGCGATAACAAGCGTTTTCAAAGAAAGAAAGGAGTATTTGGAAAGTAAAAGGAAACCCATTGGGATTATTGGGAGTATAATTATTTTAAGAAGTGGTATTGAGCGAAAGTATATATACTTGAATAGGTCGTGCCGAGTCAATAGTTGCTGTGAAGTCTTAGCCGAATTTTCTTTGCTTACTCGTGTATTGATTGCTTGCTATTTCGAGGTGAGTTTATAGCCCCACTTCTACTCGCATTTATTTTTGAATGATTTCTAAACTTGGGGGAGAAAACATGCTACCCGTTTCTTGGACCTGGTATAAATTGTTTTGCTATTGTGTGGACTAGTTTAGGATAGACGAGTAGTTGTTGACCTACTAGGGCGAAACCCTGGTTTGGAGTATACACTACTACGGCCTAGTTCGGGGCAGTAATGGGTGGTTCCTTACTGTTAGTGTTCCTGGCTAGTGTACCGTCGAGATGTGGCCCGCTCGCACCTGACCCTCCGCCTTCTAGAAAGGTGGTAAACTAGTATGAGATTGATTGTGATGGAATTGGTATTGTGATAAGTATAGTATGATTGTCTATGCCTGCCCTAGTCATACACATAGCGCTAAATCCTTCAGGTCCCGTAAGTATTTCGAATGATTAAACTCTATGAACTCACCAGCGAAAGCTGACTTTTAAGCATGTTTTTCTCAGGTAATTGATGAAAGCTTTTTGCTTGGACTTTGGTGAAGCTTGCTTTGGACTTGGTTTGGTTTGAGGGAAATCGATATGCACTCTGATAATAAATTTGGACCTATCTTTTATGCTATCTATTTGGGCCTATGAACCCTAAGATCTTGGAATGAATGTAAACTTTAACTTTGTTGATTTGGTTTACTTTTATTTTCTATCTATGATCTTGTTATCTATACTTGTGATGGTACCAATCCCCGTAACACCACAAAAGCTTGTAAGTCTTCCGCTGTACGATTTTTGGGGGTGTTACAAGGGGATACTTGCTTTAAACCGAATACAAGTCTTTTTCTTTGGTTGTTGCACGAATAAACTAACTGCCACCAATACATAACTAAAATTCATGAATCTAATCGTTTGAGATATTTTACCCACGCGAACGCGAGTATAGTTGATGGATCTATTAGAGATTGACAACTCCCGTTGGTATTAACACCTCTCTGGGTGGTACCAATAAGTACTATACTTGAACCCACTGAAGGATTAACTTTGGCAAGTTATCCTTCCCATCCCCTCATGTTGAGTCTGCAGCCCACATGACCCGGATTGTTAACGTGTGGTTCATGAGCTTAGTGCAATATACCTTCTATCACTAAACTTTTCCACACATAGGGTTTAAGCTGAACCCTGTGGAACTTGTATTCACTAACTATCTATTTAAACCTATGACTCTCACTCAACATACGTGTTGACTTTTAAGAATGTTATCCTAGGTAATTAGGCACTATAGGAACCCTGGCACGGAGAAGTACTGAACATGAGAATGTCCAGAATAGTTATCATTCATCAGTTTTGTGTCTAAACCCGTATCTTAGGGACCTCTCTTTTGTTAAAAGTATATCTTTTACTATAAAAACTCTGATGAATAAATGAATGATAACATCTTTTTCAAAAATGTCTCTTTTCGAGTCGTTTTCTATATCTTGTCTTTGCTTCCATGAAGTAATACCCCAAACACTTAATCCGCTGCGACCAGTGAAAAATGGGGATCTTACACCCAGCCTTCACAAGTTCGTTTACTTCTTCACAAATAGCTGTATACTTTTCGGGAGTCACACTTCGACGTTTTTGCTTAGACGGTTTGATATTTTTTGACTCATTGAGCCTATGCTCCGTGTTGAAAGGCTTCCCATCTATCATGAGTGTTCTTGGAATTCCTGTCATGTCTGAGTATGGCCAGGCGAACACGTCTTTGTAAGCTTTAAGTAGCTCCTCCAATCTCCTTTTGAAGGTGGCAGGAAGTTGCTTTCCTATTGTTACCTTTTGTTCCGGATGAGATTCGCTTATCACTATATGATCCTTTGACCCTTCGTAATCTTCAGCATCCTTTGCAGGTATGTAAGGACTTTCTTCAACAACCCTTTTTGAACTCTCTGTAACCCCTTCGTTGTAACTGGAGAGTATAGTCCTAATACCGTATTCTGTTTGGAACTTGACCGCTGAGTGTACGATGGAGACTACTATACCCATCTTCTGCATGGTTGTTCTTCCGATTAGCAGATTGTAAGGGGACTTCGACTTTACAATAACAAAGTTTAGGGTTTCAGTCCTTGTAAGCTTTCCCTCACCGAGCGTTACTTCCAAAGGCACTTCTCCTAGAGGCCACGAGCGTTCACCCGAGAATCCGACCAAAGGAATCCTCGGTTCTACCCGTTTTGACCTAATCGAAGGCTTGAGTTTCATAAAGTAGTGTTCATAGATTACTTCACAGGAGCTTCCACAGTCCATGTAGACTTTGTTCACTTCTAGATTGGAGATTACGACTTTGATGACCACCGGATCATTTGAAGGGTATCTGCCTATCTCGGAGGGGAATGTTACTTCCCCCACTTCGTGTAACTCCCTTTCGATGACTTTTCTTTTTAGATTAGGCTCTCCCTGGTGAACCATAAGGATGGGAGCTTCTTGAGGGGAAGTGTCTTTCCCAAGCTGCGTGTCAGAGGTTTTTTCCTTACCCTTCTTTACCCTTCTTTATACATTTCACAAGGTGCGCTAGTTGCCCCGTCTTTACTGCTTCCTCTATCTGCTTCTTCAACTCCCTGCAGCTATTCGTTTCGTGACCGAAGTATTCATGGAAGTGACAGTACTTAGTCATGTCTCTGTTTTTTCCTTTGCTTGTCATGCGAGGGGGCGGCTCGAAAACCTTAGCAGCCCTATCTGTTGCCAATATCTCTCTTGGTGACTTTGATAGACTTCCTAGTAGTCCATGATTGGGACTTTTGTGGTAGGGAGTGAATCTGCTGTGATTCTTATTTTTGTTCTTCGACCCTTCCCACAAAGGGTGCTTCGAGGGTTTACTACCGTGCTCCCTACTTTCAATCGGAGCCCCATTGGTGGACACCTCTTTGGCTTCTATATAGGTGTATGTTTTTTCCATAAGACCTTTGTATGTGGCTGGGAGGTCGGTGGATAAGAATTCCACCAAAGTTCGGTTCCGGAGACCGTGTACAAAGCCAGAGATGCGTTGATCTTCATGTAAGCCCAGAATCTGAAGAGTTTCGTCTGTGTATCTTGTGACGAAGGCTCTTATACTTTCGTTGTCCCTCTGTTTGATGTTGTGCACTGTCAGGTGAGTCCTTGCGAATTTCTTTTGTTGGCTGAAGTGAGACCGGAACTTGGCCTTTAAGTCATCAAGGTTCACAATGCTGCCTGGTTTCTGCCCATTCCACCAAATACGGGCAGAATCCTTTAGAGTATACGTGAACATGTGACAAGCCACGGGCATGACCCACTTCTGCATTCTGATTGCCCCTTCGAACAAGTGTAAGAAATTATCCGGATCCCCCTTTCCGTCATAAGTTCCTATGTGGGAAGGCATCTTCAGACCATCAGGTAAAGGATAGTATTCGATCCATCTAACGAAAGGTGTTGAGGAACCCGTAGGCTCCGAGTATAGGCAATTGTAAGGTGCTGCGCCCATAGGGATGCCAGGGTACGGATTATGGTTGGGGGGAATTCCAGATGGGGTTGGGTTAAGGTATGGGTGGTAAGGTGTGCTCATGTTAAAGGGATAGCTATTGTTCATAGTATTAGGAGGATAGGCTACAGGATGCCCGAAGGGTGCAGTAGTTTGTGGGAAACTTTGGTTACTAGGCTGTCCATTTACTGGTGGGTAAAGGTTTTGAGGATAAGTCTGAGTGTGGAATTGGGGATACATACCATTGGGAGGAAGGTTTCCTCCCATATTGAATAGAGGTGGATTGCCTTCTATGCCGGATACGTGAGAAGGCTGTAGCGGAACCCCCGTTTCGGTTCTCCCCAAATGAGCGGCCAGCAGCGGAGGATTCACCTCCGTGTTTTCCCTTCGTTGGCTCCTTCCATTGGAGCCTTCAGCTATCACTCCTTCTCTTCTGGTGGGAGCCCTTTCAGGGACCCCTTCGAAACCAACAGACCTTCTACTCGTCCTTCGACTAGAAGGGGATCCTATTTTTAGAGCGGAGTGCATGACCCCCTGCGACTGAGGTCTTGGCTCCATCTCCATCTCCTCATCGTAATCATCACTAGAGTATTCCAACTCTCTGCGCATTTCCGTGTTCCGGGCCTGTCTCCTACGGGCCCTTAGTAGTGATTCCAACTCTTCATAGTTGGCTTCGACAAAGGCAAGGCTAATGACAGGTTCCAGGTTAGCTGATGTCGAAGCATGGTGATTGGGTGTTATTTCTAGGTGAGATCGTGTAGTGAATGTGGAAGCCGTAATTGACGAAAGGTTGTTAGTGTCAGTTGATGGTATTGGTGCTAAGGTCGAGAAACCCGGTGGGGGTGTAACTTCTCTCTCTGGATTCATGCCGGAAAAGTAGCGGGTATATTTGACTGGGTATTTACTTGAAAATAACGGGACTAATTGTAGCGGGTCCCACGGATGGTGCCACTGATTGTACAATAAATTGCACGACCAGACCTTCGATGGTGATCAAAGGATATAAGGGGGTGTTGTGGTTGCGCCAAGCTTTGATATAACCTGAAATAAGAAATACTAAAACACTACGTTAAGTGATTGCGAAGGGGTTGGACCCTGCGAACCACCTCCGGCGTGTGAATAAGTACTTGGTATGAAAGTTTAGGTGAAAAATGTGGTAAAGTAAAGTAGGAGAGATTGCATACCAGATTTCTAACTCGTCCAAGACTATTTATAGGGAAGAAATAACCTTGGAGAGTGTTTGCATGAATTTAGGAGATCATGGGGGCGTCCCATGATATGTGGCAACCGCTAGGGCTTAGTGTCCCACTCCTCCTGGTTTAGCGAGAGAACTAAAGATAAAGAGGGGACGTGGGTAAGACTTGGTCTTAGCGTTGTTTTGACTTGACACTATTCCGTCCTAATGACTTATCGAAGGATACCCCGAAGGGCTTAATCCTTCGATTAGCGAATTCCCATTTCGTAACTAGATCACAGGTGATTAGTTTTACGCCAATGAAAGTTTTAGGAGGCTAGCCAGAGCCTTCGATATTTAGGTTGCGATCGGACTCGAAGGGGGGGTCCTTCGACCTGATCGGAGGGTACATCATCACATTACTAGAAGATCAACTGATGTAATGGAATTATGTTAATTTGCAGTTTCCAAATTATATACCTATTAGAACATGTGTCAATATGATATCAAGACTACTTTAATTTGTTAATTTATGAATTCTTGGAATGACATAAATTAATAAAGTAATCTAATGCTACTTCAATCTGAATATTTATGTGTTCTTGGAATGACATAAATAAATGAAGAAATAATGTAGTTATACATTATTGTGAAGTAATAAATTAACTTGAATATACTATTGAAACCAAGAGATGGTGTTCATAATTACTTTAGTTAAACATGTTTATGTTTCATTGTAAAGATATAAACATAAAGTCATTCAATTAGACTTATAATTATAAAGTAAGACGTTATGTTGTTATGTTTTTTTTTTAATTAAGACATATACATGAAGTCATTAAATTGTTATGTGACTTATAACGTATAGCGGGATTATAACAGTTTATGTTTTCTTGAAGAGACATGGACAAGAAGTGACTTTGTCAAAAGTACTTGTGTTATAAAGCATGTAATTGGCTTGAAAATACTATTATACCATTAAAATGACNTCAAGACTACTTTAATTTGTTTATTTATGAATTCTTGGAATGACATAAATTAATAAAGTAATCTAATGCTACTTCAATCTGAATATTTATGTGTTCTTGGAATGACATAAATAAATGAAGAAATAATGTAGTTATACATTATTGTGAAGTAATAAATTAACTTGAATATACTATTGAAACCAAGAGATGGTGTTCATAATTACTTTAGTTAAACATGTTTATGTTTCATTGTAAAGATATAAACATAAAGTCATTCAATTAGACTTATAATTATAAAGTAAGACGTTATGTTGTTATGTTTTTTTTTTAATTAAGACATATACATGAAGTCATTAAATTGTTATGTGACTTATAACGTATAGCGGGATTATAACAGTTTATGTTTTCTTGAAGAGACATGGACAAGAAGTGACTTTGTCAAAAGTACTTGTGTTATAAAGCATGTAATTGGCTTGAAAATACTATTATACCATTAAAATGACTTAGTTGGTAAATAGACAAGCCAAAAGTAATATGGTTATCTTAAATATTGTTAGATTGTCTTACAATATTAATCTTAATTAAATACAAAATGTTTATGGTATTTTCAGTTAGGAAAATCAAACTCTTATTATATTGTTTGATTAAAGATAACTATGATTTTTTTTCTTCCAAAAGTTATCAAGGTTAGAAAATTGAGTATCGATTGAATATACTCAATAATACTCCAACCTAGAAGATTAATAGACACCATCATATGATGGAATGTGATAAATCACATTAAGTTTTAAAATGAAGTTATGAATTTGTTAAACTACTTATGAGTAGGTTATTAACAAATAAAAGTCATGAACTGTCATTGTATTTTGTAATGTCCCAAAAGAGAATATTGTATTATTGCTCTATTTGCTAAGTATTTATAGATAGTCTTTAAATTACTAAAAGCAAGTGGGAGTTTTAATCTTTAAAGGATAAAATTACAAGATACATAATCTTCTAAAATAAACTTGTGAATATCATGATGAGGCTGGACATGAAAATGTTACACCTCAAGATGATGGAATTCTCATTCATAGATCCACAAGGATATATCATAGATTTGATTAATATGTTGAGATTTATGATACATTACCAAATATGGAATTGGGTAAAGTACACATACTATGAATGATTAAGATGCTGTCCATAAAGAAAATCAATTTTAGAAACTTGGTTTATCTTAATAGTTAGACTAGAAAATGAAGATGAGTTTCCTCAAAGATAAGATAACCCTTGTGGTTTAAATCTTTTTATAAAAATCATATGGACAATATTGTACACGTATTTAATGCATGTATTATGACAAGATTATTAATCACAATTAAGCAATTAACTGTGATTGAATATTCTATCTTAAACACATTAAATATATAAAGATTATGATTGTCAGATTTTCATTAATATGAAATTGACAATGGAATATCAAAACTCTTTCTTGAGTAATTACTTTAGTGAGGACGATAAGTAATCAAAATGAGTTGTGAATTCAAATAAATCTTTGGTAGTGTACAAAGTGCAATAATCCATAAATGGATAAATGCATGCATCTAGGAGATTATTCTTATGTTTAATTATTAAATCCATGTTTTGATTTATAATTAAAATGAGATAATTTCTAAGTATTCCTGAAAGATAGTGGGAGTATTATGTTTAATTTCCTAAATCATATATGTTGTAAAACATATAAGAAGTAACATTCCATATAAGTAAAATGTTAAGTCTTAGTTTGGAATGAAACTTTACTTGAAAGATTTAGAAAATATGGCGTACAACCTTGGAATGAATGTTTATTAAACATATGTGGTAAATGAATCTAATAGAACATGATATATCATTTAGATAATCTAAATGAATTTGTAGAACATGAATAAAATCTAAGTATGACTCAAGGATGTTTTTCATGTACATCATGTTATTGTTGTATCATGCTTAAATATAAGATGATTTGACAACATTGATATCTAATTAAAAGTTATTAGATAACTTGTGTAATGAATATTCTAGAGGAATATGTTTGGATATAGAATCACATCCTCAGCCTGGAATAGCTTCCAGATTCTATAAATGAACAATTTTTCAATTGTTGTGAAAATTGTCATAGCTGACAAACTTGAATGTTTGGGAGGCATCAAATATTACACAATAGATATTAATGTTTACGGAAATTTTAAAAAGCATATTGTTGTTTGCATACAATGATGCTAATGAAATTGAGATGACACTCAATACTAGTCATGGTCAGGATTTCATCCTTAGCCATATGTACTAGTTGTGCTTACTAAAAGCATAGTTACATTATACATTAAAGAATAAGAATACTTTAAACTTTAAAATGTTTTAGAAGTTTGATTATCATAAATTGGTGGTTAAGGATGTCACACATTTTATGAAATATATTATGTGGCATTATCAAAATAGTTGAGTATGCACATACAAGAACTTCACTAGTTGAATTCTTAAATAAGTATTCTCAAAATTCCGATAGATCAAAGTTGGATGATTTATGTTTTGTCAACAAGTATGAATGTCATTACTTGAAATATAATTCATCAACTAGAGTTATCATGCATTGATCTATTTAGTATTTGGATTAGGGATGTTAAACAATTATTATTTATAATGAATTAAAGTACTTGGTACGTTTGTTTTCATTAATAATAAATTGTGTCCTATATTTGCATGTTTAAATCCGTGAATAAATGTTATTCTAAATTGTCCATTGTCGGTTAATAATATGGGAATATTATTAAATTAAGACAAATCTGAGTTTGGTGTAATATACTTAAAAGTATATTGATGCGTAGACATACCATTTCAGATGATATTCAATGATACCGAATATAGGACTTATCCCAACTATATGATGTTACTTTATGGATCTTGTCATTAAGTAAATCCTAAGAAGTTATCCTCAGACTTGAGATACAAGATAACTGTCATGAATGTAGTGCATTTTTGTGGAACAACTTAACGCTATACGTAACTGGTAGTCATAAGGGTTGTTTTCGGAATTGTTACAAAGTTCTTGGGTTTTGCTTGTAGTCAATACAGAATTTGTTCCTTCAAATTAATTTTTGAAGTTTAATACTGCTGGGCCCCTCGTAGGGTTGTCAAGATGTTTGCATGGCCATGCCCAAGATCTTCCCTGAATATGTTCAGATGATTTGGTAATCTTGATCAATCATAAACAACGAGAAACAGAATGGTTAATTAAGGAATGACTTTGATCCATATCCTTATTAACGTGGTATTAGAAACAAAAGGATAATAATAATGAGAAATCATTAAAAGGTTTTCCAGGAGCCTTACTCGAGTTGTACTAAGAGGCATCGGCGTGTTGCAAGACGCTAACCGAATGTAATCACTCTATTATGACATGTCTAAGTGGGAGCTGTTAGTTTATAGACATGAAATAATAGTCGTGCGTTAGGATCGAACTCGAGATCACGGGATTGCACACTTTACGTATGAAGAGTAAATGAATAATAATTATTAATAAATGTTAAGAATAATTATTAAATAAATAAAACACTTAACGACCGTTAGTATTTAACGGATAATGACTAACGACCGTTAGACAAATAAAAGGAAAGTAATACTTATGAGTATTTGGAAAGTCAAGAAGCATCCGGAAGCCCACCTTGGGCTTATGAACGACCAAATAGGGTTCCCAAGCCCTAATACCTTGCTTGATCTCCAAGTTACTTCAAGTATATAAGCAAACTCAAGGTTATTTGTTCCATACACTTGTACACACAATAAACTTGAGTTTTCTCTCTTCTTTTCTTCTCCTAAAATCGATCAAACAATCCCTAACACTTAGGGATTCGATTTTGTCTTCCAAAGTGTTTTGTTTATTAATTACTTGCATAACATTTACTTGGTATTAGTACGTGTGTACAAGAACGTGAATCAAACACACTATTGTTTGATTCTTGGATTGAATAACAAAAAGGTAAGGGGTTATTCTTATAATCCACATAAACCCTAATTAGGGTTCTTGATCTTGATTGAAGAATAAGAGGTATGTTTTCAATTTATTATTTGGTTAATTAATTATGCATTATATGATCTTATTATAACGCTTCCGCATGTTTACTTGATGTTTATTGTTTATATATTAATGATTTGTCATGTTATATAATTCCAACAACCTTTATTCATGTTTGCCCTAATTGGAAGACCAAGGTAAGGATGGAAGTGAAGACGGTTGACCTTTTAGAATGGAGACCAACAACAAATAATTTACTTTTGTGTGAGTTGACTTTTAACCTGAATGACATATATGAAGCATCTCAAGATACGGAAAAGGTTTTTGGTATTTTCAAAAGACCATTTACCTATAGAAAGAGCATCATCCGCATATTAAAGAAGAGAGATGTACACATTATCTATACTATATAATAAACGATGGTTTTGTACAAGTCCATTGAAGCAGCGTGCATTAAAAACTCAATTAATTCGATGATGTGGCCTACCATATATAGAGAGCATTGTACAACTACATTAAGCATTCTTTTTTCTGCACCCAATGCATCTTTAAAATTGAATTATCACGGCATTCTTCCTCTATACGCTAATAGTACAATTTAATTCTACAATTAATGGCGAGCAATAAACCTCTTATATGTGTAACCGAACAACCAAAACAAAAATTAAAAACCATATCACATATCCAAATCGGAAGAATGATTTCTACGCCATACCAATTCAACATCGATTTGGATTACATCATTGTGCCATCAATTGTGTTCTGTCAACATCGAACATTGGTATGTACCTATTTAATTTTAATGTTTAGGGTTTTGAATTATCAGCTGTAAATTACAATTATTTTGTTGCAAAAGTATTATAACATATGTACTTTCTTTTGATTAATGGTTAGTTTGTGTTATGTGTTTTTTGTAATGAATCATTTTAAAATATTAGAGTTTTGTTTGTTTGTTTGTTTTTTTTTTATTTTTTTATTATTTTTTTTATGTATGCTTTTCAATAATTGTGTATTTGTCGATCTGAATATGCTTTGATAAGCTGTCATTTAATCAAAATTGTGTTTATTTTTGTAAATGCTTAAATGGATTTGGGTTTTTTGCATAGGTAAAAGCCTGCTCCTTTCATGGAGAAAATTGTGGCCATCTATAGGAATCTTGATGCTGCGTTTACCACCAATCGTGTTAATCCTATGTGTTCTGGTAAGGAAAAAAAACCTTCTTTTATTGTTTATGTAGATTAGTTTAGACATGAATATTTGGATATCTAAAGATATGTAGAGACTTAGAATTTATGTAGTTGCAAGATCAAGGTGAATAAGGTGATAGCACATGGCTTGGTGCCTTCTTGTATTTGATAATGTGTTGAGGGCTATGTGAAATTGATATTTACAAAGTCATCAATAGCTTATGTATACTGGATAGAGCAAAGCATTAGGATTTTTCATAGGAGACTGTAATATTAGTTATATGATCAATTTTGATGAGGTAAGTTAGTCAATTAGTGAATTGATTACTTGGTTTATAAGATGATAGGCGATTAGATCTTAGATGCGAAATTGTGGTTTTATAATTTTTGATTATATGTCATTCAATGTTTAGATAGTAAGTTAAGAACGCCAGACATGGTGGTACTAAGATGAGGAAAATCAAAACTTAACGCATTGCACATCATGTGTCGCGTAATGTGATTATGCGTTGAAGGAAATGTGCAAAGTATTAATTTTAAAAGCTATGCTATTAGTACATGCTTGCATAACAGATTTTGATTATATTACTTACCAATTTATGTTAAGATCGAGTCATTGAATCGGTTCATAAGCGGATAAATACGATTGGATGTTAGGTGCCAAAGAGGTGTATTTCAAATGCTGAGGTGGCTAAATTAGGTGGGTCTACATAAGTTCAGGTTGCAGGTAAGCACAATTATGATTAGTTTTACAAATAAATATTAATTTTATTACGGTATTAAATTTTTGCAAAGTAATTGACGTCATCTGAAACTTTTCAAATCTCTTTAACTCGCGTTTAATAATCAGTGATGTTGTGTTTATATCATGTTGAGGTTCCTGCCACGGGGTCATGTTACTTATTGTTTTAAACCCAATATCATTAGTTACTATGGGGATGATCATAACGGATGTAAAGGTATAACCTTTATCGTATCCGTATTTTTATTATGTGTTTACCGTGTATATTGCTTTTAGTCATGGTTGTAAAAATTGCTAGGCGTTAGTGAGGCGGTCGGGTAGGGCCTAGCGATTAATCGTTTAGGCGGGGATTAATCGGAGATTAATCGGATTGAAATTTTTATGCATAAAATTGTAATTTTAGATGTTATATTATATTATATGTATGAGATAAGCATAATGCCTTAAAGTTCAAATATTTCAAGTGTTCAAATATAAACATAATTCATAATTCTTCAAAGTTCAAAGTCAAATATAGATATTACTCGGTTTGTTGACCATTTTTAAGCGATCTTTGACTGATTTTGTCCGATTAATCAGTTTGTTGACCGATTTTTAAGCGATTTTGACTGATTTTAAGCGATTTGTTGACCGATTTTTAAGCGATTTTGTCCGATTAATCCGATTAGACCGATTTTGTCCAATTAATCGGTTTGTTGACCGATTTTTAAGCGATCTTTGACCAAAGCAATTAAATAGGCCGATTATGATAAATCAAGTCGCTTAGTGAGCGATCAGTGATTATGCGGGGAGGCGGCCGATTTTTACAACAGAGCTTTTAGTAACCACAAAACTATTTTTCTGTAGCTAAACAAAATGCACATGACGGTCAAGATGAACTTGGTAGTGGGAAACAGTCATCAATTGAATGAAGGAGATGTTGTCACGTTGCATTGCTATACAAAATGCAAAAATTCAACCACAATTTGCGGTATAAGAATGTGTTAGTCACTTAGTCCGAAATTTGTGTGTTTTTTAATTTTGTGAGTTTTTTAATTCATGTGTGGACGTCAAGAGACATATTGTGGTTGTTTAACATAATGATGGATAAGTCGGATGGTAAACTTACACACTACATTAGTCATACCATGTTTATTTTCCTACTTCTCGATACATACTTAAACATTCCATCTTCTTCATGCAGGCAATATGAATGTCTAAATGGATTTTGGGTAACTTAACTATTCCTTCATAGTGGAAACAAAATTATTTCAAACGATGATTTGGAGGATACCCACAAGTTTATATTAAGGTGCCTTTACTTCTATACATTTGTTGAATCCCATGTTTTACAATGAAACTGTTTTTCCATGAGTATGGCTATTAGTTTAGTTTTCCTTATTTATGGAAATTACATTTGAGAAAAACAAATTGGCTATTGAGGCATGTAAACAGAAGTCATCTAACACGATTTTGAAGATATCTACCGCTTCCCAATAATCTACTTATGAAGAATCTTTGGACAACTTTCCACACCAAAATAATGTTGAACTGTTGGACATCTCTATTTCTTGTGAGATTATTTTTATTCAATATATGTCCAATAACTATTATACTAGAAACCATACACTTCTTATATAAAACCCCAGCCAGTGTCCCGTGCTTTGTTTGGTTACACTTATATGCTTGTGCTGACTGCGAAGAGGATAAGCTCTTTTTATAAAGCATTCTGAAGCACTACCTTATTGGTTTAAAGGGCTATTTAGGAACTTGATTTAAATGTGTTTTTGTTCTATTTACTTTGCTAATTATTTTGTTTGACTGTCATGTTTGCAAATGTAGGAGAGTTTAAGACAGTATAAGGAGAAGTTGGCCAAGTGCATAGAATAAGCAACTGTTAGTTATCTTCTGAATAGTTTTATTTGAGTTTTTAAGTTTATGACTGCACAAAATAGAGAGATAAACTTTTTAGTGTTGGATGTGTCTTTTAAAAGGTGTAAGATAGTACTGGAAGTTGTAACAATGACTTTAAAGGGTTGGATAAAACTATTTATCTAATCCCTAAAAAGTTAAAGGAACATTATATACTATATGTTGCCCGATATCTTGGCTTTTTTTGTTTTTGTTGGTGGTGTCATCAGCTAATAGTTTCTTCATAGTATTAACCTGTTAAACTCTTTATAGTGTTTTAATATCATACTTTTGCACTTGATTAAAACTTTATGTCCATCAGTTTTGAAGATAAATATGGTCCAAACCCAACCCTACCATTTATTTTAGATTGACAACTGAAATTAATGGCATGTAATGAACTAACATTTCACACTTGATTGACACTTGATTATTCAATTCCTAAGCCAACTAATTCATATAATTTCAGTGTGAGCTCGAATAAGGAGCAATGTGTTACACCCATGGTTAGGATATATGTCATAGTTTATTATGTTTAGGATAAGTGTTTGAGTCGTATTATGATATTTCTTCATGTTAGGATAAGTCTTCGTATTTGTGTGAGATTATCTCATAACTAGTATTTAATGTTTTATAATGAATGAAAGTCATTAAGCATTTGTCAATTATAATATCTCTGGTCTTCGTTCTCTCTTCTTAGGAGCTTGCATCACGCTTGAAGGGGTGCTGCTATCGATACAACCTTACCGGGTCGTATCAATTGGTGCTTTCATTGAGAGCTCTCGTTGAGAGGGTTTTTTATTAGGGTTCCAATTTAAAAAAAAAAAAAAAAAAAAAAAAAAACCCCTCCTTATTTTATGGATCGGGGGCAGCGATCGAACGCAGAATACGCACTATCTAAGTTATTGCAACATGCACGGTACGGTGTCCGAATATGAGAGTGAATTTGAGATACTTATAATCGAGTAACAGGGATCTCTGAATCTTTACTTACATCGTTTTATATCTCCGGACTTAAACTGACGTTACAAATAGAACTGTTGAGGGCAAGGCCTAAAACTTTAGGAGAAGCCTTTTCCTTAGCCTATATAGTCGAGGCTCGTTTTGAGGCAAGTGCAGAGAAGGAGAAAGAGCATATAATTGAAAAGAAATCAGATATCATTCCATCCTTACAAAGTGAATTCGCTTCACCTGAGATTAAAGGGTCCTTAGATGTTGATGAAGATATTGGTGTTGATGAGGTTAGAAGCGCGATATACGGTGTTTTTGATATTGGTGAGAGTTTGGTTATTATTCTAAAGTGGGTACAGACCAACACATCAAGGACATTGCTATTATTGGCAACTTTTGAAAACATGGATGTTGCCATGGGAATGGAGGCTAATATTCAAAGAAGAACATGGGATCCCGGAATCAAGATTTTTTTTAGATCACACCTTGAGGACAAGGTGACTTTAAAGGAGTGGGGAGTGTTACACCCATGGTTAGGATATATGTCATAGTTTATTATGTTTAGGATAAGTGTTTGAGTCGTATTATGATATTTCTTCATGTTAGGATAAGTCTTCGTATTTGTGTGAGATTATCTCATAACTAGTATTTAATGATTTATAATGAATGAAAGTCATTAAGCATTTGTCAATTATAATATCTCTGGTCTTCGTTCTCTCTTCTTAGGAGCTTGCATCACGCTTGAAGGGGTGCTGCTATCGATACAACCTTACCGGGTCGTATCAATTCAATTGATACGACCCGGTTAGGGGTGGTATCGAGATATGGCACCACTTCAAGCGTGTGCTGGCTCCGTCAGAAATTAGAAGAAAAGAACTAGAGATTTGTTTATCATAAACTTTGATTGATTACTTTTCATTAATGACAAGACCTTAAATACTAGTTATGTGATAACTCACACAAACACAAGACTTATCTTAAAACATAACAAATACTTATCCTAAACACATATCCTAAACAATTGATAAGTATGATGACTATCCCCAACCCATCATGAATTCCCTATGCATATCAACATGCATATCATTCCTCACTCCTTCAAAAACACCTTGCCCTCAAGGTGTTGTCTTGAAAAGCACTCTTAATTCCGGGATCCCAAATTTTGAGACGTTTCCTAAACATTTGTGTTTTCTCTTTCAACTTGTTCTCAAGCTCAATTGGTAATAATGGAACCACTTTAATTAATTCAGTCAATCCCAATGTCAGTTGTTTATTCCCTCTTTTCGGCTTCGTTCGAGTCTCTTTTTCTTCTGATTCTGGAATGTAAAACTTAACAGTCTCTTCAATCTTTGTAACTGTGACAACGGCAGTAGTAGCTTTTAGTACAGCTTCTGGTGCAACTTCAGTTGCAACTTCTGGTCCAACTTCTGATGTTGTAAAAGAATCATATGCTTTAGCGCTGGTAGTAGCCGGCCATTGGTCCTCGAAACGTGCTTCCATTAAGCGAGCTAATGAAAAAGCTTCCTCTAAAGTTGTAGGTCTTGCCCTCAACAATTCTATTTGTACCGTCAGTTTAAGTCCGGAGATATAAAACGATGTAAGTAAAGATTCAGAGATCCCTCTTACCCGATTTGCAAGTACCACAAACTCACTCTCATATTCGGCCACCGTACCCATTTGCAAGATCTTAGAGAGTGCATATTCCGCGTCCTGATCGCTTTCGCATGATGCCATGAACAGTAACTCAAAGAACAATTTTTTTTCCTGATAAATAGTACTTCGTGAACAATGCGTGAACAGTACGTATGAATAGTGTCGATGAACAGTATTTTTTTTTTAATTGGAACCCTAATTGTAAGCTCTCTCAACGAGAGCTCTCAATGAAAGAACCAATTGATACGACCCGGTAAGGTTGTATCGATAGCAGCACCCCTTCAAGCGTGATGCAAGCTCCTAAGAAGAGAGAACGAAGACCAGAGATATTATAATTGACAAATGCTTAATGACTTTCATTCATTATAAAACATTAAATACTAGTTATGAGATAATCTCACACAAATACGAAGACTTATCCTAACATGAAGAAATATCATAATACGACTCAAACACTTATCCTAAACATAATAAACTATGACATATATCCTAACCATGGGTGTAACACAATGACATCTCTTATTGAAGAAAAAGGAGCTGTCAAAGGTGTGCACTACGTCTACAAGACCAAACGTGGACTATTTGATGAAAAATCAAAGGTAAACTTTTTGGATCTCATGATTTTATATCATATTGATGTTTTTAGTTTGCAAATTACTTGAATTTATGACTCGACTTCATCACCGTCTTATCATTGTCATCATTGTAACCTAAATTAATGTTAGCAATTGACCAAGAATCGAACCACAATGGGTTTATCAACTTACTGGACATATTTTTACCATATTTAAGAAGTTACACATGAACTCCTTCTTTTGTGCTTTTAAAAAGAGTGTGTTAGTTGTTTATGAATGATCTTTGTACTTTTTGTAGTTCGGTATTCATGTAAGTTTTGATTGAAAGTTGTTCTTTGTTTTTTTTTGTTATTATTAATAAATTCTTTCTGTCGTTCAAAAGATCATGTTAAACTTCTTGATTCTTTAGGTATTAGAAGATAAAATAGTTTCTGACATGTTGAAGATAAAATATAAATCAACCCGTTTGGGGAAATTTTGGTAAATATGTGTTTGTAGGCCGCTATGTGGAGGCAAAATAGTATGAATCAACGGCCCTCTAATCAACGGCGAAACAATATGTGTTTGTATTCCATTCAGAAAACAATTCAAACTATTTATGTTCGTTATTTCTTCTTGCTTTATTCACACGCTTAATTTCTTGATGCATTGTTTATTTTAAAACACCGTGATTCCACGGTGTATAATATATGAAAGAAACAATGAGATACTAAGGGAATTATTCGATAATCAATTGAGTTTGCAAGAATTTTGTGTGTGGTAACAATTCTTTTTCTTCATTTTTAACCCTATTCTGCATTTGACAGCTGCAAGTTGACATGATAAATAGTTTGAGAGAAGTCTTAGTCTTTATGTGATATATCTAAATTAGGATTTGTGGGACCAAAATCATTTTTGTACTGATGATTTCGAGTAAATAGGTAATTTCCTAAAGAACTAGAAGATTAATTTTATGACATTTTCATATAGGACTAACAGGTTATTGTTACAATTCAATTCAATTGCGTGTTTCCATATATAATCGGTCATAGTGAGAGAATCAATCATTAAACATGTAGGTATTTTTGTTGAATTGTAAATTAAAGAATCAAAATAAAGCTGAAACTACTCATTTGAAAAGGTAAGTATATATTCAATAAGGAAACGACAATGATTAAACTTGCCATATGAGATTTTCTATTTTTCAATGCTATACATGGTTAAATCATTAGATAATATTTTTTTACAGGTCTGTTACATATATAAAGAATGATGAATATAGTCATTTCTTTTTGCTGCTCTTTTTTAGGTGAGACGCCACCGCCACCCTATGATTGTTGCATTGCAGAGCACAGAGGCTAGAAATTGTGGGCGGATTCCAATCTCAAGGGAAAATTCTGGGGGCGTTCTATTCAGCTCAATCATGTGGGTGTCGTTACCGTGCCGTTTCATCTTTACGCTGAAACATTTAAATGGAGCAAGATTACGACATCTATATACAATATTATTCTTGGTAAAATCTATTGTGATCACTTCAATACCATGTGTATCAAGGGTAGTGGCAATTACTCTTGCAAACTCAAGTTCAAGGAGTAGTCGATTATTGATAGAAATCCACATTAGGTATATCCAAAGAGTAAATAAATATTTTCTTGCTATGTTAACCTCTCGGGATGGCAAGATGTGTGGATCAGGTAATGGACTAACGGGTCAAAACATGTTCGGGTGGAAACAAGGGATTTAGCACAATTTTAGCTACAAACTCCTAATTTCATNAAGTCTCCCTATCCGACATAGGTGAGTTCCGCATCGAGGATATCCTTAGGATTGATTTTGGTTGGAAGTTTCCTATCGGTGTGTTTAGTGAAATATGACCTCTCAAAATTCTCTCCATCCGGGTCATATAAAGTTATCTTAATGTGCCATGATCCATCTCCTTCCTTAGGTGGCTTTTTCCAATCCCAAATATTATTCTTGGTAAAATCTATTGTGATCACTTCAATACCATGTGTATCAAGGGTAGTGGCAATTACTCTTGCAAACTCAAGTTCAAGGAGTAGTCGATTATTGATAGAAATCCACATTAGGTATATCCAAAGAGTAAATAAATATTTTCTTGCTATGTTAACCTCTCGGGATGGCAAGATGTGTGGATCAGGTAATGGACTAACGGGTCAAAACATGTTCGGGTGGAAACAAGGGATTTAGCACAATTTTAGCTACAAACTCCTAATTTCATGATGCATAAACTTTTTAACATAAAAATCGATCTATTCGTTAGTAAAAGGTTGGAATCACAAGTACACAATTTTTAGTAACATATTTGTAAAATAGTTTCTTGCAACACTATCATTTTTATGAAAAAATCTTGTGATAAATTTAGGTTCATAGGTTTGGGCACGACAATAAAACAGGAGAAAAGGTGGCAATGTTGACAGGAAAATGGGCCAAGGCTATGTACAATGTATTGGAAGATCCAACGACAAAACCCAAAGGCTATGATCTGATGACAGAAGTTGTGTTACTATGGGAAAGAGATAAGTTTGCCACCAAGACACGATACAACCACACACCATTTGCAACATCTGGGGAAAAACGTACATAATGAATTTTTGCTATCGGTTTGCCAAACGACAAAACCCAAAGGCTATGGTACGAGTGGTGGATGCCCGAAAAAAAGAAATTAGCAAACAAACAATTTTTGTTTGAAATTGCTAAAGATGAGAGGGAATACGGTACGTGCAAGGCGAGCGTTGGTTTAGTTGAAGAGGAGTCGAATGATGTGGCCAAAGACAGTGACGAGGAGACTTTTGATGCTCTTGATTACGAAAATGCATATTTAGCATTTGACCCGGAGAAATCTCCAAAAATTCATTTTTAGCTTTTTATGAATGTTGAACTTATAGTTACTGTAACAAGTTTACATTTGCTTTGAATGTACTATCAAATTACTTAAAAGTCTATCATCACGGCATGTACTAAATGGAACATGTTTACATTATCAGTTTTCTGATCATCTCATTTTATTATTTCTTTAAAAACAACCCGGTGTAAACGGGTCAATAAGCTAGTTGTACAATAAAAGCATAAAAGCAACAACTATTATGTACCATAACTCATCATGCATCACGTAAACAAAGGTAAAGACAGAACAAATAGAACCCAAAATTTTAGTGTATGTTCAGCCACAAAATCCCAATGTTCGGGATTTCAGAATCAGTCCACGTACCATTGGCAATGAAGAACCAGTGGAATGTAGTTCTTTTTTATTGTTGATGGTCAAAAAATATATTGAAGTCATCTAACAGTTTTCATGGTATTGATTGAGAATGTATAACACTAGAAGAATACAAACAAGCAAAAGTTAACATTGTCACTCTCTAAAAGACTCCCATGGCGTTCAAAAGGGAAAAAAAATATATTGAAATAGGAAATAACTAAACAAAATCTAGATGACATTCAACGTATTCAGGAAATCAAACAAATGAGAAAACTCAGGAAAGCTAGTTAACATGAGGGTTGAGAACAGCTCCCACAAACAAAACAGCTTTAGAAGTGTCTTCTCTTATCATGAACATGAACGGATGGTCAGCCACAAAATTAGTTTCTGGTGGATGCCCACCCCGACTTAGAAGCATCCTAGTACAGGCAGCAGCTTCTGTTCCTTTTTCGTCAACTTTTATAACAGCTTTCTGAAGTATTGACACATACAGCATACTGTGAGATAGACGGCTCGTATCTACTATCCCGCTAAGCTCTGTATTACTTCTTTGAAAAGGTAATGTTAATCCCATTTGTTTCATAACATCTTCAGGTTCAAATGTAGTAGATATTTTAAACTTGGGTATCCATAGATTATTAAGTCTCTCCTCTTTAAGGTCAAAATCTCCATGAAATAAAGCATCGTTAGAAAGAAAACGTTCAAGCAGATTCTGCAATCCATCTTTCCTATTTGGGAGAAAGATATACATGGAGAATTCGTTTGAATTGTCTTCGCATTTATATGGTAATTCGATCATCTTATAGCCCTTGAAGGAACCATAATGAAAACGTCGACAATTATGATGCATGAAGGGGACTGAAACCTTCTCCCCATTGATGAGATAAAAGTCTTTATTCATTGCCATTCTTGCTTTAAATGGTTGATCCCATGCTCCTTTGAAATACAAAGCATTCACAAAGACTACTAACTCGTCTTTGGTAAAATCACTCGCTTGAACAATTGAGGGGATCAAACCCTTAGTTTTCTTCTTTACCCAGGCATTAATTTGTTGGCTTGCTTCATCAGGCTTCATCCATAAACGCAGCAAATGTTGATTAATTAGATCAAATTTTAGATATACATATATTGATGAAACAAAACTAAAGTTCTGAACACTTGATATGAATTTACCTTGTTTTCAAGGTCCACATATTTGGCTTTTATTTTGTAGACACCTTTAAGTGCCTTTCGATAACAAGGTTGAATAGGTTCCACCTTTTTGTCTACCCAAACACCATTTGCTAAACTGATGTCGAGATCACTTATAGGTTTTGATAAAATCTTTGCCAAAAGTTTGGAACTTGATGACTCCGAATGAAGTTGGTCGATGCTTTCATGTCCAAGAAATTCCAAAAGCTGTTTCAGAGTTTCACCTTCAGCGCCAGCAGCAAGCATTCCTAAAATTATCTCAACCGACAAAGGCGAACAAACAAAATTTCCATTCTTGAATTTATTTTGTGCATCATTTAGTAAAGTTTGGGTGACAACCTGTGTATGTTAATTTATGATTAATATCACTAAAGGAACCCTCTACTACAAAAGTTATTTAAAGAGTTATAACTAAATAGAACTTACAGAGGTGATTGTGGCTGCAGGTATTGTCTTTTTGGGGTAAATTATTTTCTGTTTCTTTACTGACTGAATGCTAAGATCATCACCAAAGATGATGTGTGTCGACTCTGACTCGTCACGACATCGAACTTCTGCCATTGGATACAGATTTTTGGACATAACCTGAAAAAAAAAATCGATTATTGAATCATACAAAATCAGTTCAAATCCGGTATATTGAATAGAAACTTAATTACCAACAGCAATCTTTGGTTGTTAACTATTTCTATAGTTAAATAATACACTTAATTGATTATAAGTTTTCTTATCGTGATGCTCTCCTTAAGTATTACTGTAAAAAGCTGTACGCTCTTTAGAAAGTTAGAAAACACTTGTAACAAAAAGTAAAAAACTTGTAGGTTTTCTTGAAAGCCAATTTGTTGGGTTTTCTTGAAAGGCAATTTATTTACACACGTATACCACATATCATATCCCATATGTCTTAGATAAGAATTGAACTCACACTTTCATAGTTTTTCATATATGATCACATATATCAAATCACCATATGTCTTATAAAAGCATTCACATCAAGTATATGAACAAAATATCACATATAATAAACCACAAAGACTATCATCAGGTAACTTATATTCATTACATAATAGACATGACAAAAAACATAAACCACTAACTTATTTGTGTTAAAAAAAAAAATAATAATAAACAGACTTTAGTTATTTAACACAATATACCAACTGATATAGGATTTAGCATGCACGACAAACAAAATACATAAATAAGTTTTAAAATTAACCTGAATGCTGCAAGGTGTTGAACGACGATGCTTGGCCCCTTTCTCTGTTTTACTTCCAATTGAACAAAGTAATTATTAGGTTTTACAATTGCGTATTTATAATTTTTCCTCCCAATATTATTGTGGGAATATTATTATTTACTTGCATCTTTATCGTTTTGTTTAACGCAAATACTTTTTAATTTTTGAGAGAATTACATATATGCCCAATAAAACATGAATATTTGCATATCTTTTATATAATAAAAGAATTACCTCATTTCGAAGTGTTTTTGACAAAACAATCTTAGTGGAAAAAAAATTGGACCAATAGGAGACCTCGATTTTGCCACGTAGGCGAAATCAAGCAATATGATTGGCCAATAAAAAGTCAAAATTGAATTGATTTTGGTCAAAATTTGATAAATTTGGTGGAGAATTTGATTAAAGAAAAAAAATGCATAACAATATAGGTGTCAAATTTATGAAAACAAAAACTTAAAAAAAGAGGAAGTAATTAATAAAATTTTAGTGGTTGAACTTTAAATAAATTATGTAGAGCTAAGTGTAAAATTACAATTTTTCATGTTTTCTAATAACTTTAGAAAAAACACAAATAACCCCTTATACTTTGTTCTGTAATGCTAAAGTGTAATGCAATTTGTTCTGTGCGTTTTTTAGAGGAGGATTAAGTATTGTCATGGAACACTGTGGGTATCAACCAACGGTCTAAGATATGGGTATCTTTTATACCTTGATGATTTAGGCCAATTGTAAAGAAAGTTGCACTAAAGTGAAAGGTCGGTAAGGATTCGAACAATCCTATAAGTCTTACGAATGCATTCTTTGTCATTTTTTTCATGCATTTACAATTTATTTATACAAGTAATTATAATTTCCCTATATAGTTCGGTCTCAAAGAAAAATTATTTTTACACATTATACATAAACGTAAGATTAAATTTGAATTATACCCATTACATTTTTTTCCCCTCTTTATGTAATAAAGAAGCTATAGTGTAAACATCTATGCTAATTTAGTAATTTTATGATCAAACATGAGAAGTAAATAGCGCAAACTTATAAAAATACAATTTTCCAAACACAAAAAAAATGCATTAGTAAACATGGTATGATGGTTATTTATATCATGTGATTTTGCTTGATTAATAAAATATAATTTTTAATCCAAAAGCATTCTCCTAAAATAATAGGTAGATTATAACATATATAAATATGATTTTGTATTTTTAGTCCACCAAGTAAAACCAATTGAAACATGTTAAGTGATTCATTTCTTAATCGATAATAATACATAATCAAAACGAAATTTTAAAAACCCTGTGCGTGCACAGGTATTATAACTAGTTTTTTTAAAATACAAGTTTTTAATAGACAATGTACAATAATGTTTAATCATGTTTTTTGGTATAATGCAAATATGCAGGTTTTAATAACATCACTCAAGATAAGTTGTCGACCAATTTATCAATAACTCTTTATTCTACTTATAAAGAGAAAACATATTTGCTTAAAATTTTAAAACTTAAAAAATGAGTAATGCTTTGAGACTAAAATACTCTTACTTATAGTAATTTTACATGCAAATTGATCAACATTATACATCATTGCCGCTATGCGCAGGTAATCGTCTAATCATTTAAAAGAAGAAATGACATTATTCTCGTTACTACAATTAAGCCTTTCATTAATATTGAACTTTATATAATAATAGGTAACCTGTAACACCCCAACCCGAGAAGGGCTAAAGTGTAACATTATGGAGTCAAATCAGAACACAAGCGAAACGGAGATACATTTCTAATACAAAGCTTACAAGGGTTACAGATGGAAACTAAACAAAGTACAAACTACAGAGGGAAACAATACTAACTAAGCCCAAGTACAAATTTACTAAGCCCAACATCAAATACTTCTAATCATCTCTAAGTCCAGCCAGTAGTTAATCAGGGTGAAGTCTTCTAAGCCCAAAATAAGATCTCTCCGTCCATAACCCAGCTTCTACTAAACCTGCCGCATGAGAAAAGAAATGCGGCTGAGCTACGAGAGCCCAGTGAACAGATATGGAAGTAACAAGCANNNACAGTAGCAATTTTTATATTCTAGGCTTACTACATAATATTTAAGTTTTTTAGTAACTCCTAGAATTTTTTATGTCTTCTTTTATAATTATTAGATTTAAATTATAATTTAAACAGTTTTAATTAGAAAAAACCAAAGAATTAGCTTAGTTGTTAATTATAATTTAATTTTCATCCTTTTATTTTCTCTTTTTCACTAAGTAGAATCTTAAATTATTTGCAATTTCATCTTTTATTTCTCATTTTTCTTTTAAATAGTTTAATTAGGGTTTTAGTTATAACAAAATAATGATTTATAAAAGATCCACAAAAGACAAAATATTTCTTTTAATTTTATAAAATTTTAATCATTTTAGGTTTTAAAATAAGTTAGGTAATTCTCTAATGTAAATTTGTATTAGAAATCTTTTAGAATTAGTTTAAATAGTTATTTAAGTTATTAAATGCTTAAATAAATAGTTAATAAAATATAATATTATTAAATATCCCCTCCTTCTATTTAGATTTTCAACTTTTCTTTAATATTAAAGTTTCAATTTCATTTTTCACCCCAAAGTTTGGAACTTGTCATTTCGAGTCCTGTAATTTGGAAATGCATTTAGTTCCATGTCTTTGCTGTTGCATTTTGTGTTATAAATTGTTATCTGTTTAATTGTGAATTCTCTTTTCAATTCCAAGATCAGTAGTGAATATCAATCAAAAATTTTACTGGTTACTATTCCTACATCTCCCATAACGTTTTCCAAAAAAATTTCAGCCTCGTTGGGACTTTAACGACCCGGGAAACATCAACTCCTCAGGATTTTATTGCATATTGCTCTAGATTTCAGGGTTTATTGTTATGTATGGTTAGTCATTCACAAGTGGCTAGCTCGTGTGAAAACTGTTGGTTTGAAGACCAATCAATAATATTTTGGCGCCGGCCGG
Source organism: Artemisia annua (assembly GCA_014162995.1). Classification (NCBI taxonomy): domain Eukaryota; kingdom Viridiplantae; phylum Streptophyta; class Magnoliopsida; order Asterales; family Asteraceae; genus Artemisia; species Artemisia annua. The sequence continues at coordinate 298,327 of LBNU01025297.1, forward strand.
GGATTGTTGGTTTTTTAAAAAAATTTAGGTTTAGTGATTTTTCAAACCTCTTGTACATAATAATCCTTGTAATTGTTGTAAAAATCTTAATCATACAATAAAAGTCATTAACACTTTTCTAAAGTGTTAATCAACCCAAAATAAATCATAAACAACAAAACAAATCGTGAAGTTAAATTACTCGATTTTTTAAGATTACAAACTTTACAGTTGGAATAACGGAGGTTCTCGACATTAAATGCGAACCGAAGAAGAGATTCCATTTTATCTCCGCAAATGCGAGTTAATCTTAACAGGAACCGTTTCGTTTAACGAAACGATTCCAAAAATAATTTCTCAGTTTTCTCACACACAACCCCAAAAGCCAATAAAACATGTTTTTCTGTAACTAGATACGCATAAAATATTACCACCGCAGATCGAAGGCTATATCAAACCCAACTGTGGTGTCATGAACATTAATAGTTCCCAAACTAAAGATTAAAACTTGCATTGTACTTCTTGTGGATTGGTGCTACTTTTCAAAGAAGCCAGTCACAATGTGGTTATTGGTTTATCATTCACTGTTTTTTTGCCTCGGTCTTGTTGTGGTTTTGGATACGGTTCAAAAAATGTGGACACAATTATAGTGAGTGTAGTGTGCTGTATTTTAATAATCATTGCTTTTTGTCAAAATTGATAAAGATAGAAGGTTTGAATGAACTGGGGTTCACAACCTCAACTATGATCAAGGAAAAAAAAATTGGGAGCAGGTGTTTTCTGACTATTAGGAAAAAAGCCGTAGTAAATCTGTTTTTATTTGATTGGATGTGAATTGGCGTGATGAATTGTTTTGGGGATTGAACGAAAGGTAAATGAAGACAATCCAAATCAGATTACTCCAATCCCAAAACGGAACTATACCATTTTTTTAGCACACATCCGATGAACGACGTCGAACCCCAAAATAAAAAAGGAATGCAAGCCACCACCACCACCCCCCCCATGACATTATTATAACGAGTGAGGATGTAGGAACAATACTAATGTGTAACACATTTTATTTCCTACAATAGACATAAGTTTATTAATGGTGTAATTGAATCCCTTTACCCTGATCTAACCGACGATGGAGGAGCTCTGTCAGCATATTGCAACGTATATTAAGGTTTTTAAATTACATTAGCTCCTCAACCCAATGGCTATATTGCCAACGGTTATTGGGCGAGAGTTATGTATTCGCAGGATTTTTCACCCTAATTCCGAAAATGCATTTAGCCGAGGGTCTAATTTGGATTTAACGCATTTTTATACGCTTCGGTACGGTTTTGGGGTCATACTCAAGCTAAAACCAAAAAAAAAAAAAAAAAAAAAAAAAAAAAAAAAAAAAAAAAAAAAAATGACAGAACGAGTCTTTGATTTGAAAATTTGGACTAATAAGAGCGCTTGATTGTCACGTGACAAAAAAAGCCGTTCAATTTGTTCAATTTTTTTCAATCAATAAGAGAGCTTGATTTTCCCATTAAGCAAAATTGGATCGTCCTATTAGCCCAAAAAAGTCAAATTAGAATTGATTTAGGGAAAATTACCAAAATAGACCAGTTGCCCTATGATTTATTACTTCCCAAGCCTAAAATTTTTAAAATTCCAAAATATTCCAAGGACGACTCATTTTTGAGGCAACTCGTGTCTACGTTTGTCACGTGTCCTTAAACAATCAAATAAAGATTAATCAACATACAATACTTGGACATTTGTTGGCTTGTTGTTGCGTTGTACTAGTTGCCCAGTCGCCGGTCTATTTTGGATTTTGAAAATTTTAGGCCTGGAAAGTGATACGTCGTAGGGCGACTAGTTTATTTTGGTAATTTTTCGAGTTATTATGTATTAGAGTATTCAGTCCAGTTGTGTTGTTGGCCACGATCAATTAGGGTTTATTATGTATTTGTACTCTATTTATAGTTAAGCAATACACATTACACCATACGGGTGTTATTCATCTTGTTCAACATAGTATAAGAGCGGGTCTGATCTTGAGCCCTAATTGGGCACCATGAGCCGTTGTTTCTATATCACCCCATGAAATCTCTATATCCCCTTCACAAGCCCTAGCCGTTGCTAACTAAAAAAATACCTAAAACCATACCCACCTAGCATTTTGGCCATAACTTCTTAATCTCTTGTAGTTAACTGTCGTCGTCAGCACCATTCTCATTTACAAAACCTAACCTAAATTACCATTGTCGGCTACCCGACGCGCCGTCGCAACCAGCTGCTAATAAAAAGTGTTTTGTGATTTGCTTTTGCTTTGCTTGTTTTACTTATTTGTTGCACTTTGAATATTTGCCTGTTTACTGTCAAATGCCTTTAAATAAATTATGTTTGCTTTAACACTTATATTGCTTTGACTTTTTAGTTTTTAATTTAATACGAGTTTTCGTTCAAGATCCCTTTTGAAGTTGATTATGCATTTGTACTCTATTTACAGTTGAGCAATACAAATTATACCCCATGGGTATGATTCATCACGTACAACAAATACATGTGTAGCCATCCATCTCGCTTTTTGAGGAATATAGGTGTAAATAATAAGACATATTTTTTGAATATAATAATAAGACATATTAAGGATTTACTTAAACAACGAGTTTTTAATAAAAAAGATAAGATAAATGCTAAATGCATAAACGGGTTTGTCAAAATAAATTAAATATATGCACGGTAGTCATCCATCAAACTAATGAATGAATGAATGAATTTGGATGAAGACATGAAGTATAAACACTTTGAACTGTTTCCAATACCATAAGATTTACATAAATCAAACCAATTAACCACAAAACCTCCAAGGATGAACATGTAAATTACGAATCCAAGAGAAAGTTAGCATAATTCTCAAAGAATAAAAAAAATCATCCATGGGTTCCAAAGGGAGAAAAAAATTCAATTCATTAACAAAAATTGCTAGCTAGTTAACACCAGGGTTGAGGACAGCTCCGACGAAAAAAACAGCTTTAGAAGTGTCTTCTCTTATCATGAACATGAACGGATGGTCAGCCACAAAATTAATTTCCGGTGGACATCCACCCCGACCTACCATCATCATAGTACAAGAAGCAGCAACTGTTCCCCTTTCGTCAACTTCAATAACAGATTTCTGAAGTATTTTCGACACATAAATAAAATCGCCATCAGGTACTATCCCCCTAAACTCTCTNGTGTAAATAATAAGACATATTTTTTGAATATAATAATAAGACATATTAAGGATTTACTTAAACAACGAGTTTTTAATAAAAAATTTAAGATAAATGCTAAATGCATAAACGGGTTTGTCAAAATAAATTAAATATATGCACGGTAGTCATCCATCAAACTAATGAATGAATGAATGAATTTGGATGAAGACATGAAGTATAAACACTTTGAACTGTTTCCAATACCATAAGATTTACATAAATCAAACCAATTAACCACAAAACCTCCAAGGATGAACATGTAAATTACGAATCCAAGAGAAAGTTAGCATAATTCTCAAAGAATAAAAAAAATCATCCATGGGTTCCAAAGGGAGAAAAAAATTCAATTCATTAACAAAAATTGCTAGCTAGTTAACACCAGGGTTGAGGACAGCTCCGACGAAAAAAACAGCTTTAGAAGTGTCTTCTCTTATCATGAACATGAACGGATGGTCAGCCACAAAATTAATTTCCGGTGGACATCCACCCCGACCTACCATCATCATAGTACAAGAAGCAGCAACTGTTCCCCTTTCGTCAACTTCAATAACAGATTTCTGAAGTATTTTCGACACATAAATAAAATCGCCATCAGGTACTATCCCCCTAAACTCTCTATTCATTTCGTCAAAAGGCAATGTTAATCCCATTTGTTTCATAACATCTGCAGGTTCAAATGTAGAGGAAATTTTGAACTTCGGTATCCAAAGTTTACGAAGTATCTTCGGTTCAAGGTCAAAATCTCCATAAAATAAAGTATCGTCAGCATGAAAAAGTTTAATAAGATCCCGCAATCCATCTATCCTTTTTGGGAGAAAGATATACATAGAAAAATGGTTCGATCCGTCATTACTTTCATATGGAAGTTTGATCATGGTGTAGCCCTTGAAGGAACCATACTGAAAACGTTGTTTATCAAGAGTCATGAAGGGGACTGAAACCTTCCTCCCATTCATGAGATAAAAGTCATAAGTCCATGTCCTCTGTGCTTCAAATTGTTTACACCATGTCCCTTTAAAATATAAGGCATTCGCCAACACCAATATCTCATTTCCCTTAAAATCATCCGTTTTAATCATTGTGGGTATCAAACCCTTTGTTTCTTTCTTCACCCATGAATTAATTTCTTTAACTGCTTCATTGAGCTTTACCTGTAAACCAATATTGACTTATCAGACTAAATTAATTAACTATAACATTCACAGAAATAAAGCTAAGCGCCAGATACAAATTTACCCTGTCTTTAAAGTCCATATATTTCGCTTCTGTTTTGTAGACATTTTGAAGAACTTTTTGGTAAGAGGATAGGACAGGTCCGTCTGTTTCTTCAACCCAAACACTATTCACTAAACTAAATTCAAGACCACTGTCCCGCTTCGATAAACTCTGTGCTAAAAGTTTAGAACTTGGTGACTGAGAAAGAAACTGGTCGATGCTTCGATGTCTAAGGAACCCTAACAATTGTTTCAAAGTTTCACCTTCGGCTCCAACAGTCAGCATTCCCAATACGATATCAAGTGACAACGGTGAACAAACAAAATTTCCCTTCTTGAAACCATTTCGAGCATCAGCTAGTAATGTTTTGGTCACAACCTGTTTATGTAAATTAAAGCTCATCACAAATTCACAATAATAAATAATCTAAAGTAAAAAGTAAATAAAACTTACAGTTGTGGTGTTGGCTGCTATTGTGGCTGCAGGGGTAATTTTTTTCTGCTTCTTTTCTGATTGAATGCATGGCTTGTCGCCATAGACGGTTCGCTTCAAGCCTCTGCCTTCAGCCATTGGATTAAAACCTGAAACCTAACTTTTATGATCACATGCTCTGTATTATTTATATAGAATATCTTAATTGTACAATTATTTTAAAATAAGCACAAATCCGGTATAAATACCTAATTACCTAAATCGATCTTTGGTGGGTGACTACTTATTTAATAATATAATACGTTTTTGGAATATCTATTGATAACATTAAACATAAGCTTCTGCATCAGCATAAAAAATGAAGTGTCTACTTAGTATCGATAACATTTTTTTGGAAGAATATTCAATAAGTACTGATCGCGTTGGTGTTTGTTTTTGAAAACAATATGATCATAAACAAGTTAGACAAACACTTGTAACACAAAACATTCATTATGCCAGACCAAAAACTATACAACATTATCAGAAATAACCACTTCCTAGGAGGTGTTTGGCTAAGCTTATTCATAAAAGCTAAAGTACTCCCAAAAAAACCCCAATTCAAGGGATTATGCATGTTTATTAGCTAATTTCCTCTCAAAACAAAACCATAAACCTTTTAATATAAACTTACAAAACTCTTCCATAAACTTTTAAATTATTTGATGATTTCAAACTCAAAATAGAGATAGCAAAAAGGGTGTTGTTGCTTAATGCTTTATTATTTACATACTCTGTATAACCCCGTATGGTCCATAACTAAATTTCAAAGCATTAATTTTTTTCTAAACACAAATCACCTACTTGACTAGAAGCATTCACATCAAATATATGTGAGAAAAACATTCACATATAAGCAACTAGAAAGACTATCAGGTAGATACATCTACATAACCAACATGGCATAAACACAAATCACAGACTAATTATATAATAAAAACCACATACATGAATATTTTTAACCTTAACAACATTCAACAAAACAAACAAAACAAAAAATATATATATTAACCTTAGAATTAAACCTTGACATTGAAAGGCGTTGAATGACGATGGAAGAAATTAAACTAAGGACAGAACCTTGATCTCGACTAGAAAATTACCTCAATGTGACAATATATGTAATGGCGACTAAAAGTGAAGGAGAATAAATGGAGATTAGCATCCCTTAACCTCTATTTATAGAGATGATTGGAAAATTTAACCGACCCATATGCATGTAGCCCTAATCATATACTACTAAATACAGTAAAGTCCCTAAGCTTGTACATATAACAAACTAAAATTAAAGTATCAAAAAAATAATTGTTAATCTGTAAATTAAGTTAATAAAGTATTTTAGATAAATATTTATTGGCGCTATAGTGTAATATTTTGTGTGTTTATCGATTATTTGAGTATCTTTTAGACCAAAAGAGTTCTTTATAGATATATCTTTTTTTTTTTTTTTTTTTTTTTTTTTTAGTCGCGTTATAATTTTATAAAATACATTAGCAGAGTTGTGATCAATATCAAATGAGACGCCTTCTTTAGAAAAAATTCCTCATTTAAAATGTGTCGGGACCGGCTTCTAAGATATTATCTAAAACAAGACATTTAGACCATGTCAGCGACCAGATGAGGAAAATATATGATCGCTTTTGAGAAGCGTGGCTATATTTCTGCTGCAAATCATTCTTCTAGAAACCAACTGTTAGCTGCGTATTTAGAAGTTAATATCGAAAGTTATTAGGTGTATTGTTTGAACTTATCAAAAGTTAACTTGGACAAAAAATAATAATAATAAAAAAAAAAAAAAAAAAAAAAAAAAAAAAAAAAAAAAAAAAAAAAAAAAAAAAAAAAAAAAAAAAAAAAATCATATTGCGCATTTTTTAGTAGAAGGAAGTGTAAAATTGCTTTCAATTTGAGGGAGAAATTGTCAACGTTCAATAATTTGACACCATACAAGAACCCAATGATCAGGCTCCTAAAATCGGTCTCCACCATTGATAAGAAGAACCAGTTAAATGGTTTAACGATATAAGAAACACATGAATCTCTGCAGCTGGTGAAGTATATACCAATTGTAACTGTAGTTCGATAGCATAGGTTATATAAATCAAGAAATACCTAAGTTTTTGGTTTCTTCTCAGGCCATATTGACCAAAACTTATCAAGACACAGAAGAATAAACATGCAAGTCACAAATTCAAGAGAAAGTTAACATGGTTCTCCAGATAAAACATCCATAGCGTTCAAAAGAAAAGCATAATTGCATAAATATCCAAATACAACTAGAAGACATTAATTAATAAAGGAAAAGAACTAGCTACTTAACGTGAGGGCTGAGGACAGCTCCGACGAAGGGTTGAGGACAGCTCCGACGAACAGAACAGCTTTGGAAGTGTCTTCTCTTATCATGAACATGAAGGGATGATCTGCCACAAACCTTTGTGGTGGTGGAGGCGGTGGACCCCCACCCCCAGTCATATGCATCATGGTAACGGCAGCAGCTTCCGTTCCTCTCTCATCAACTTCAATAACAGATTCCTGAAGTATTTTCGACACGTAAAGCTTATTGTCATAGAGACCTCTCATGTTTACTATCCCACTTAGCTCTGTATTTGAGTTCTCAAAAGGTAATGTCAATCCCATTTGTTTAATAACATCTTCAGGTTCAAAAGTACAAGATATCCTGAACTTGGGTATCAATAGCTCATCAAACCTCTCCTTTTTAAGGTCAAAATCTCCATGAAATAAAGCATCATCAGAATGAAAAAGTTCCATTAGATTCTTCAATCCATCCTTTTCATGTGGGAGAAAGATATACATTGAGAATTTTTTCGATGGGTCTTTACATTTATATGGAAATTTGATCATCTTGTAGCCCTTGAAGGAACCATAATAGAACCTTTTATAAACTGTCATGAAGGGGACTGAAACCTTCTCCCCATTGATGAGATAAAAGTCCCTGTTGCGTGTAAATCCCAGTGTGAAAGGGTAAGACCATGCTCCTTTAAAATACAAGGCATTCACAAAGACCATTAAATCATCTTGACTAAAAGTACTCCTTTCAACAATTGTGGGTATCAAACCCTTAGTTTCCTTGTGAACCCAAGAATTTATTTCTTCAACTGCTTCATCAAGCTTCGCCTATAAACAATTATTGATTAATAAGACCACGTTTTTTGACTATATAAATACAAAGAAAGAAAGCTAAACACTTGATATAGAATTACCTTGTCCTCAAAGTCAACATATTTGGCTTCAGTCTTGTAAACACTTGCAAGAACATATTGGTAACTAGTTCGAACAGGTTCCAACCTTTTATTTACCCAAACACCATTCGCTAAACTGAAATCAAGACCTGGATTGGATAAAATCTGCGTTGGTGACTCAGAAAGAAGTTGGATTATGCTTTCATGTCCAAGAAATTCTAAAAGCTGTTTCAAAGTTTGGCCTTCAGCACCAGCAGCAAGCATTCCCAAAACAATCTCAAGTGACAAAGGCGAACAAACAAAATTTCTATTCTTGAAACCATTGCGTGCATCATCGAGTAAAGTTTTTGTGACAACCTGTTTATGGAAATTAAAGCTAGATCATCACTTTAATGGGGGGGAAAAATGTCAAGTAAAAATAGATAGAGCTTACAGTTGTTGTGCTGGCTGATATTGTGCCTGCGGGATTAACTTTTTTCTTCTTCTTTTCTGAATGAATACCTGGCTTGTCACCAGAGACGCTACGCTTCAAGTGTCCTTCAGACATTGGATAAAGAACTGCAATAGTATGTATATGAGCACATACTCAGTATTATTTATATGAAGATCCTGACCGTACAAATCATCTAAGATCAGTTCAAATCAAGAATAAATACTTAATAACAAAAATCAATCTTTAGTTGGTGACTATTTTTTAACAATATGATACACTTATGAAATATCTATATACAGATACGGATGCGGAAAATCGTAACTGCATAGTAAGACGACTCATAACTTTCATCGATGAGAGTCACAGATTGAAATGTTGTGTACCACATTACTTATACTACAATATAAAACTTGGGAAGTTTGTTGCAACAAGCAAAAAATAGATGTAATGGTTTATCATCATCTTACATCTACTATATATGCAAAAGAAAACAATTTTTTCAGCCTAGTTACTAGCAACACATGTTCACAAAAACAGCAACAACAAGAAGCAATAAGCTATGAAAAAAAAATCCTTGCCACATAAACTACAAAGAAAACGTCATGTTTGATAATGACACTAGTGATTAATAGACGGTAACAAATTAAATCAGTTCATCTTTATGTACAAGGTTTGGTTTAGAAAAGGTAACTTTGTTTTGATTAATTAAATTTGGATTTAATTTACTCATTGGTGGAGGTTATAGAGCCTACATGACTATAATGTTGCTCACAATTAAGTTGTAATCACCGGGTTGTTATGATATCTAATTAGTCTTAAGAATTGGGTATAGCTTTGGTTGTTAAGACATATGATACATTAATCCACTCGGATTCCCTTTGAAAAATGCATTCAAAGAATTGGAAGAATATTTAAAAAGTGCTAATCACACTTTTTTTAACTCTACATTAAAGAAGTGAAACATACATTTTTTTTTAATACATTTTTTTTTTCATACATTTCTAAGGGGGTGTTTGGCTAACCTTATGTATTTTCAAAAACCCCACTTCAAGGTATAATTAATACTTAACTTATAAAATAAGCCATAAGCCCTTTTCTTAAAGAAGTCAAACATACATTTTTCAAATATCAAAACAGGGTCTTGTTGCTTGATACTTTCTTGACACCTAAATTGAGTCTGAACCATTAGTTAAAATCAAAGCTCTAACTTCTTCTAAACTTAAGTCTAAAATGGAAAAAAAAAAAAATAAAAAAAAAATAATAATAATAATAAAATAAAAAATAAAAAAAAAAAAAATAATAATAAACAAGATTTTACCCATTTAAAGTTAGGCATTATCAAGAAAAAACAAGTAGAGAAATATATTAGACATAAAATTAACCTTGATGCTGAAAGATGTTGAAAAAAGATGAGGATCTTGAAAGCCCCTTTTCTCTGTTTTACTTCCAATTGACCACAGTAATTATTAGGGCTTTGCATATACAGCCTTTTCCTACTGTATTAAATACTGTATTACCTAACTTTTATAATTAGAAGGAAAAAAAGTTACTTTTGTATTTTAGAATAAATAAAATATTGTATATTGTGAATTTTGTTTTTTTAAATCTTTAATANGGGGTGTTTGGCTAACCTTATGTATTTTCAAAAACCCCACTTCAAGGTATAATTAATACTTAACTTATAAAATAAGCCATAAGCCCTTTTCTTAAAGAAGTCAAACATACATTTTTCAAATATCAAAACAGGGTCTTGTTGCTTGATACTTTCTTGACACCTAAATTGAGTCTGAACCATTAGTTAAAATCAAAGCTCTAACTTCTTCTAAACTTAAGTCTAAAATGGAAAAAAAAAAAAAATAAAAAAAAAATAATAATAATAATAAAATAAAAAATAAAAAAAAAAAAAATAATAATAAACAAGATTTTACCCATTTAAAGTTAGGCATTATCAAGAAAAAACAAGTAGAGAAATATATTAGACATAAAATTAACCTTGATGCTGAAAGATGTTGAAAAAAGATGAGGATCTTGAAAGCCCCTTTTCTCTGTTTTACTTCCAATTGACCACAGTAATTATTAGGGCTTTGCATATACAGCCTTTTCCTACTGTATTAAATACTGTATTACCTAACTTTTATAATTAGAAGGAAAAAAAGTTACTTTTGTATTTTAGAATAAATAAAATATTGTATATTGTGAATTTTGTTTTTTTAAATCTTTAATACAGTAAGACAATTTTATTTATTTAATTATTTATTTATTATTATTATTATTATTATTATTATTATTATTATTATTATTATTATTTTATTTATTATTATTATTATTATTATTATTTGCAAAAGTAATGTGTTAGAGGAACCAAATTCTCCATATGGCAAAACTCAACGTTTTGATTGTGTAATAAAAGTCAAAATTGACGCCCTTTTTTTTCAAAATTAATTAGTTTAATTTAAAAAAAAAATTAAAAAAAAAATATGCATGGCTTGGGAAAAAAATTAACTTTTATACTTAAGTGTAAAAAATGTTATATTCTGATTATTAAAAGAATTTACAGTTAAACCAAATACTTTTATAAAATGGCTAATCATAAGTTCAGGCTGTTCAGCTATATGGTTTTAAGTGTAAATTCCCAATTTCCATAATTTTGGGTAAATTGATAAATTTAAAAAATGCCACATATTGTAAATATGGGCTTATGGGCTTATAGGTGATGTCTATTCATCATATCTTATTAGGGTTTGTATCTTATAAATGAGGCACTTTATTTTGCATACTTTAATTTTGGTGCATACCAAGGGACAAATCCCCACCATCCATCTAGTTTGATCTAGTGGTAGAGATTAACCTAAGATTAAATGGAGAAACCTAAGTCCATGTTTTTTTCCTCCCTTTTCTTTGTCTTTTTTCTTTTTTATTATTCATTTTTTTTTTCTTTTTTTCTTTTTTTTTTTTTTTTTTTTTTTTTTTTTTTTTTTTTTGTTTTTTTTTTTTTTTTTTTTTTTTTTTTTTTTTTTTTTTTTTTTTTTTTTTTTTTTTTTTTTTTTTTTTTTTTTTTTTTTTTTTTTTTTTTTTTTTTTTTTTTTTTTTTTTTTTTTTTTTTTTTTTTTTTTTTTTTTTTTTTTTTTTTTTTTTTTTTAATTTACTTTTTCTAGTTAACCTTTTTTTTTCCCGTTTTCATACATCTTTTACTGTTTTCATACGTTTTCACCTGTTTTCTTACGTTTTCGTTCGTTTTCATACATTTTTCGTCCGATTTCTTACGTTTTCGCCCGTTAACGTCTGTTTTCATACGTTTTCATCTGTTTTCTTATATTTTCATATGTTTTCGTCCGTTTTCATA